>JARK01000325.1:23137-60444 GCA_000688135.1 Ancylostoma ceylanicum
TGCGCCAAGTATTGATTTATCGATTTTATTGATTTTTCGCAATTTTTGCCCACGGGTCGGTGAGGACGTGTCTACTGGGGTTATCGAATACGCTGAGCTTGAATATGACAATCATTTTGCACCAATTTGATTAATTTTTATACCGGTTATTTTGTTTACGTGCGGGTGACGAAAGGGCTACCAAGAATACTCAACATGATGGTCATCGACATGTTCGTGGGCAGTTCGAGTGAATGTGTTAGTATCAATAACTATCCGCATCAGTGTGAAGAGCCGGGGGTAGAGAACTCCCGAGCGAAGCCGGGTATACCGTCTAGTGTACTATACAGCGAACATCCGCTACCATACCAAAAGCAGCACAGTAACTACAGTCCATCCGAAACAATGGGGCCGATGAGGTGCGAAGAAGTCTAAGGGTGGCGCGGCCGACTTGACATCATACACCGTAGAAGGTGGTGCAGCAATAGGCACTACTTTCAGGATACCTGTTTATCTGCGCTAGTGCCCTCACTAGCGAGTAATAACGCAGTTATGACATTCACTCAGGAGTGCCATTATCTGATTGAAAACAACTTCATGCAGGCTATAGACCCACCGACTGGTAGCCCTTTCTAAGACCTGGATTGATGACTCAATTCTGTCCGTTCTAATTTTGAACGCCTGAAAATTCATAAGAGCTTAGCTAAGGGTGTCGCAGTAATGAAATTGAAAATGAACACTGCAAAGCATTACGTCATATCTCAATTTTTCGCAAAGGAGAAAGAGTTTCTGTTGTTAGTAGGTTCGTCAGGGAAAATTCGTCTCATTGGAATAAATAAAAAGCGGTGCACTTTCTCTGCTCCCTCTTTACGTATTTATTTTGTCATCATATTAGAGATGCATGGAGACTAGCATTTCTAATATCTTTCGCTTTATTCTACTCTATTACGGGCGCTGTCCGTGCGTTCACCGCCACCACCTCTGCAAAAACGAACCCGGAGTGGGTTTCAAGAATTAACACTACACTTTTCGAATATTCTCTGACATGAATGCTTTCCGCGAAATGATGACCACATTTCTCATTCTTTCTGAATTTCTAGTGCTGAGCTGCGCAAAAGGTAGATACATACTCAAATGATGTTGTTCTCATTGAGGTTTTTGAGCGTCTTTGTTGGCATTTAGGAGTGTTCTTTCTAGACATCGTTGGAACTGATCATGCATCCGAATGCCATTAAACTCTTCGAATCTTCGAACTCTTGTTCAGCACTTTATATCTCTGCTTCTTTTATTATCCGCCCTACCTCCACTTTGTATTCTTCCTAATAGTGCAAATAGGTTCATATTCAGTTCAGTGGCTATAAGAAGTAACTGGTCATTAACACGTAACTTTTTTTCTTGATATGTAAACGTTAGTGTCACGAAAACAACGCATTTTCCAACGGGATGGCAGTATGACACATTTGTCAGTGGATTACACTGACCTTCATATGGTTTCATAATCATCATAATATTGCCATAAATAATTTGGTTCGAATCTCTATAAGTACAAAATTATTGTTCATTTCTATATGACACCTATATCATTTCATTTATATCTCATCACAATAATCTCTTTAACTCGAATTGTACTAGCAATACACAAATACTTCAAAATTCATAGGGTGTCAGAGAAACATTGTCCATCGTATTGTGTAACAAAAAAAAAAAGAACTCTGAGCAATTATTCCTTAAAATGAGTTTTAAACGTTTTTCTGCCATCTACGCACTAAAGCTCTACAGCGCTACACTAGGCACTGAACCTGAAATTTCGTGACAATCACAAAATCAACACTTTTGCAATCCCTTCAACCATCTCGACACTCATTGAATTTGAACATCCACGCGTTATCTCACGGTGGAGGTTGCGCAGGAAATAACAACATTTTTTTTGCAGACAACAATAAACATCACCAAATGCTTCACTTTTATTCTTGGATATCTTTCTTCCTCTCAGTCGCGAAGGACTGTATGCGAGACACTGTTGAGGCAGTTAAAACAAATATAATGGGATCAGCTGCCAAGCATCATCCAGAAATGTAGCAGTTGACATAGGGGAGGATGGGTTGGTTAGCAGGAATAGTGCTTGTGTTTTCACCAGTTTCCTGGTCGTTTAACGCCTCTACATAGATGGTGGAGTAACCAGCGACATCGCGAACCCCTAGCGCATCGAATGAGCTCGGTATGTATTCGCTAGATGTTCTAATGTGTTCCTATGTTTCCTAGCTAATCAGCGGACCTCACTGTGAAAATTCGTTCAAAGTAATACAGGAAGTTGCGAAAATTGAGCCCTAGCCCACCCTTCCGGGAACTTGCAGAACACCTATACCTCCTTATAACCGTTCTTCACGGACAAGTTAATCAAGCTTTTATTCAGTTTTCGTTCTGCAGGTCCGGAGGTAATCAACGCAAAAATCAACAAGCTTTCTACATAGAAGCCATGCATCATTCTGGTTCACTATGTAGTCGCCAATTTTTCAAATAACGAACGGTTAATGCAGGGTTGTGGTTCTCAACTTCTTTTGGTAAGTCAACCCTCAGATCTAAATAGTTCCTAAGAACAAGCGTGGCGGGGAAGCAGGATTTGTAGGATGTCAGATTGCCAGAAAATTCATATAATATATCACATTTGTCCTCATCTGCTGCTGTCATTGTATAGTAGTGAGCGGCCGGATCGGGGCTGTGTTTTGATGGCATCCTCAATTAGTATCCGCCGACGAAGGCATGCCCCTCTCTTCTAATGCTCCATGTGAGTACATCCGCTTTTCATTCTAATCAGTAGGAGTGGAGTTTATCTGTACGATCTTGATGATGGATTCTAATCGTCAGGAACAATCCAACAGCCATGCATTTTAAAACGGAGGGCACCTATCGATCTCCTGCAATAGGGCTCGATCCTCGTGGAAGAACAACACCTTGAAAACTCTGTCACATGTGTTCTTTCCCACAAAATAACGGCTTGGCGTGATAATGTCAGGAAATCTCGGGGCAACCCTGGAAATATCGCTATTTCTATCCAGATATTTAATCCTTGCCGTAAAACGACGGTGGGCCTGACAACATGCTCCTGTTCACTGAGCGTTAGTAAGTATGAGAAGACAGGGCAAGACAATCAACTAGGTTTCGCCTTCGTCTCGTCGCTCATTGTTACCAGGGCTAGGAATCATGAAAGTAAAACAAAGAGGAACCAGGTTAGCAAACCAACTTTTGCATCGTGCTTCTCTAAATGTCACGTAGTCCATGGAATAAACTGTCACTCTAATCATCGCTGACTTGCACGGTTAACGTTTCATGAATCCCAGCCCAGGAAGTGAAAAGTTGCAGAGAATTTACAGGAACAGTCCTTGCAGAACGATGGTTTGTAAAATGAAGTGCTACACCCCATGGATAAAGTATGAATATGAAATTTCTTGCTGTTGCCATCAGGGCTTAACTACACCAGCAGCTGGACTTTCTTGAATTCCATCATTGATAGATTATTTTTATTTTTCATATCTCTACATTTTATATGCTATATGTAGTTCATCGAGTGAGTTTCGGAATGCTGTTTTAATCAAGCCGCTCTTTAGTTATTAGGCCTGTGTGATGGTTCAAAGCCGCTTTGGCATCTGCACGCGCACACTACGCGTGTATCATAAATATACGGGCACCCCAAAAATGGCGATATCTGCTTTCACTCACATTCCTGGTAAAAGCCACTGCAACTCGTGAATTCGGCGTGCACGAGAACCCTTTATCACCTCCATTAAGTTTGAAAAATGGAAAAATTAAGTGTAGCCCGTATTCGACCCCATATTGCAGTGTACCATAATCATACGGGCACCCTCAGTAAAAATAGATAAAATCATCTACTCATTCGGAATCTCCTGCCTCAAATTAGCAATAAGTGATGGAAATGGTTCTTCAGTTAGGCCTCCCATGTGGCAAGGATTGGAGCCTTCTGAGACGGAACACTCGCAGATATGTGCTCTTCACATCGCTTACTTTAGCAACTGCAGGATCGCCAAGCATGTTAACCAGAATTCGAGTACCATCGACGTCCTGGTGCAAAACCCATGACTCCTACGGACTCCTACGGTTCGAGCCAATTACCGACTCCTATCTCTGGAACGACGGTAGTGAGACGGATAAAATAAGACGGGAAGGAAGTCCGCTGTCTCCCTCGACATGCTCATAGGCTCACGAGGTGTTATAAGGTTGCACCGCTAGGGTTTGCCTTGGAGAACATGGCGACAGACTGGTCAAAGGTACGCATAATTTTTCTGAGACCCGCTAAGTCTGGATTTCGTGGCCAGGTGATGCCTTTGACTCAAATGAGTTCAACTTGGATGGTTTGATGGAAATTGGAGCTATCTCCGCAACGAGCCGCAATTCTTCAGCAGGCGGTATTTCGGGGGTGACACCGTCATGGTGTGGAGCGGCTTCTGTCCGGTGGGAGGACTGAGCATCGCCTCTATGTATTTTCACTCGAATGAACTCATCCGACTACAGTGAAGTGTTCCGCCCGTATATTTATGATACACAGTGTATCACGAAGAATTGCCCATCACTAGTTTCCGAGACTCAGAGGAGTCGCATTTAACATCGAGATTCCACACTCGTACTATTTGGCTTGCACAATCGCAGCCGTAGAATCTGAAAATTTTCGCGTAATTCGCGTTGCTCGAGGGATTTACAGGATTTTCACAGAGCCTCTTTGAGAGTGAATGATTTTGAAAAAGGAATGCACTGTGGGACTCAGGGCCGTGCTCTTCACACGCTTGCACCCAATCACCTTTGCTTCTGAGCGACTGTCCTCAAATACTTCAATAAATCCGTTAATTACACTGACCCCGCCCACCAATTGGGATCAAGCACAGAAAATTCCAACATTTGCTCTGGAATGCTCCTGGGCACTTCACCTTCATTCAGTCGGGAACGAAGCAAATTCAGCAAAGCTGTGTCAGTCGAGGACGCTTTTAGCGGTCAGCGGGTTCTTTCTTCTAGCGAGCTGATTTCGTTCTTCACCTTCCGCCACTAATTTGCATTGTTTCAGCAGTACAACGGAAGTAACTCACTTCGACCACACCCACTTTGTCGGAGGGCCTCTAGGCCGCGTATCCCTTGCTGATTCTCTGGAACAGCGAGGGGACTCGTCATATCATAGACTAGTAGGGCACATCTGGTCATGCACCAGATAACCCTTTCATGACATCATAGGATTTGCGCTCCTAGTCCAAAAATAACCTGTCAGTGCCATTCTGTGCGGGTAATGTAATAAGAGCATCAAGCTGGCTACTGTTGTTGTTGTTTTTTCAGCCATTGCTCAAGATGAATTAGGCGCTATTGCAAGGTGTGTTTTGTCCTGCTGCTGTCGTGATTTAATTAAAGCGTGTATGTTCTGAGCGCTTTTGTGCTACGTGTCTCGGTAATCCTTTCATTTGCACTTGCCGCGCTGTGCGTTGCGATCGATCGCGTATGCGGCTACGTCTCGTGCCGTCAGTTACGTACTTTCTAGGCAGGAAGGAATTTATCTGGTAACGAGTCAGACAAAAATAGATCTACGAACCCTCTTTAGAACACTTCTCCTGAAACTTCCGTGCTAGATGCCCGCAAATCGGCAGCCAAGGATGGATTGGCGCATAATTATTGATTAGGAGCTTCTTGCTGCATAGTATAATTAGATGGCTGGACAGAGTGAAAGGGACTACTTCACTATCGCTTATGTACCACGAACAAAGACCTGAAGAAGAATTCGGACGACTCGTTTACAAGGTGGATCCTTTCTTTAGAACACGTAATGCCTCAGATTTTGCGAGTTTTTCTTTTGAGTTCTAAGGGTAGCAGAACTCTCAACTTCTCTCCCCGATTACTCTGCACGATTCCCATGTCATGTATTATTGTGGACTACTCTGATTTTTTTGACGTCTGGCTTAGTATGTCCTGACAATACCTAGCATTTTTAGCTCCACACCAAATGCCGATTTCAACATTTTCCTTACAAGTAAGGATGGCTGACCGTTAGAGCAGCAGTGAACTCTCACAAAACATTAAAGTCTTGAAAAATAATTTCTTGTTGAGCAGAACTTGTTGTGCTCCCCACAGCAACAGTCATGAAAAATCGAGCATTTCCACTTCATATGCATCCTTGAGAATATATTGTGTAGCAGTGTTATTACTCAATACCGCACTACTTGTTAGCTTTCATACCACTTCTCTCGGGGCAAAACAAAACACTTCGTCTTAATATAAACAAGCCTTTGTTGTTGTGCAATATTCACTATATTTAACCTTCGTTTGAGATATTGTTGTCGCTGGGTCATTTCCAGATGCTTGCTTCTGAGAATGAGTTATTGTATAATGTCGTTGATCAGAAGGAAGTCTTTCAATCCTGTCGAATAAATCAGAACAAGGATTCATTTCCCATGATTTTCTTCCAAATAGACCTTTCTTCTATTCATTTGTCCGCAAGCAGATGGGTTCTTACCCCAAAAGCCGCTCTCTCATCCTTGCAGTGCCTCCAATCTTCTTGATGTTTGTAGGAGCTACTTAGAAGAAATTTGTTCCCCTACGAATAAATAAATAAATGCGTGAATAACTAAATAGGTAAATAAATAAATAAATAAATAAATAAATAAATAAATAAATAAATAAATAAATAAATAAATAAATAAATGAACAAATAAGCAGAGAAATAAACAAATGAAAAATCTACTTGCAACCTACTCTTCACCAGTCTTTGCTGCCGTTTGCCCTCAAGGTACTTACATTTTCCTGGTTATGAGAAAAAAGTTTAGAAATTCATAGCAGAATTTGTAAAATAGTCAAGTGTCATATTCTACTGCCAAACTGAAGTTTGGTTCAGACACAGTCGAGAACTTTACGAAAAATGCAATTATCACAGTTTGTCAAGGACGTACAGCGATCTACCCAGGATAAGTTGTGCTGCCAAGCGCTGCAAACGGCCATTTCATGACATTGGCCAGTCGTGAACCTCGGACTCAGCCATCTTCCTAAGTACAACTCTCCCGATCGTGGCTGGGGGATTCTCAGCAATCCTATATGATATCCTTTCAATTTTTGTTGTCTGATTATCATCCATACTCTTGCGAGCTCGGACTTGCAAACCTATCCTTGCGCTATTGTTGTGTTTAGTGATGTGTTTAGTTGTTCGTTGGGCCAACGTTTCGCCTTGTTACGACGCACAAGACACTGGTACATGAACTTTTTCAGCTGTCGAAAACATAATGGAGTGTCTGAATTGTAACGTCGTCTGGCTTGCAAAATGTGCCTTTTGTCCCAATGTATTATTTTCAAGGCTGCAAGATCAAGCATTCCACCTAAAGCCACCCGTCCCGCTTTCAATACGTCTCTGTCTCAAGAGACAAAAACATGATGTGAAGTTTACATTTTGATCATAGCAGAAAAGGCACGTCTACGATGTGTTCTGCTGTTGACCCCAATTCCAGTGCAATTTTCGCTTTTCCAGTGGAAAATATCAGCCAGAGTTTGTAATTTCACTGATGATATCCTAACTCATATTTTGCCCAGGCGTTCCGTACGCTAAAATAACCATTGCTGATTCATTTCACCCACCTTGAAGATCATTACATAATAAGTAGATGCACGCTTTAAAAACTGGCAGCAAATTCTACTGAAAAAAGTACTTCATTCTCATTGTTTTGTTGCTGCTATTGACATGTCCGTTACGCATGTTCGTAACTGGGTGGAACCCAAAAAAGGCACTGCAGATCCTGTTGTCATTAGGGATCGGTGGCTTATGTAATGCATTTCATATTGAGATCATCAATATGCTTTTGCATGGCTGTATTTCGTCTCAATTTTTCCGCCAAAAAAGCCAACAATTAAACCTCCAAACGGAAACACCTATAGAAGTTCATGGGAATCGGTCATTGCACTATTATGAGTGAGACTAAGCAAAATACATGCCGGAGAAGCCGTCACCTCATTCCCAAAAATAAGGGGCACTGGTGTGAAAAATGAGCAGAACGAAGAGCTGTGAAAATCTAAAGGATCACTACTATGTACCTATACTGACTGCCACATAACTGGCACTCATAGGGAGACTTAGGTAGGAAAGATATGCGTCCTAATACGTTCCAGCGTTTCGTTTAACCAGTTCGAAGAGAAAAATTAGAGAGAAGCTCCACCGAATACATTATGTATATAGTTGGATATGTGCCACTGTGCCAATGTGAAGTACCGGTTCGACCTTATACGTATACTTTTCCCATAGAGGATGGGGGAGGAAGTCACAACAGCTGAAAGTCGCTTGCCATACTGATGTGAGCAAAATGGGCGATGGAATGTGTGTTGGTCCGTTGTTCAACATTTCTTAGCTTTGGTCTTGTTTTCCAATGGTTTCACCTCAGATATTTTCTTTGGCGATCATATCCGTAATTAGCATAATCTGAAAGGACTCCGTACGTGGAATAACACCATGCCCTTGTGAACATTATAAGCTCTATTATGATATGTCTACGCGTCTCTTCCTTCTCTTCCTTGGAAATTAGTAGTGCCTATAATCTGCATGCACACTAACCATTACTTGATTACCATTACTGATTACTAACGTCCCTGATATCGTCGATAATTGAGGGTTCGAAGACGTTATGTCTTCTGCGCTTGGCTTCGCACGAACCTACGCTCGGAACGTCACTAATTGCTCAAATATTCTTTTTTTTAATTTTAAACGCGTATTACATTTTGTGCAACCGACACTTTTTCTGCGCTTCTTGCCGTAATTCGAACCGAACTCATCGAATGTCGCATTTGCGTTCGCTAAGAAGGACGGCCCTCAGAGAAAATCGCTCCACTCCTATCTTAGATTTCAACTTAAATACAGCCGTCCGATTCACATCTTCCTAAAATCGCTATATTTTGGCTGATAACCATCTCAAACTCGGATTCATTCGCGGGGCGAATCGACGGTGTTGCTTTCGCTGCTTAATCGGGAAGCCTGACTGAGAGACTTTTTGTATTGGAGGGAAGTCTGCCGCCTCATATCAGTTAGATATCAGCAGTTGTTTTATCTCATGTTTGTAGCTGGTAGAGCGGAGGGTTGCCGAAGATACGGCGGTTGTACTCGATGAAATTGTAGAATCTGGACAGAAGAGCGGTTTAAGCTTCCAGGTCGACTTTATGTGTGATGCTTCCAGTCATTCGCCGCCATTCTCTTCATCACTAAAACTCCGAACATGCAGGACTGAAAACAACAAAGCAAGTATGGGTGTGAGAGTAACAGAGAAAGTGCAAGTAGTTCCCACTAAGTTCATTTTGAGCCATGAAAGATCGAACAGCAGCTGGAAAAGAAAATGAGGACAGCGGATTGGGTTAGAGAAAAAACATGCTTTGGTCGGCTAGGTTTCCAAGTCACGAGGAGGTATTTCCACTCTGTCGTCTTTCGCCAATGTTTTCGGCAAGGCTCACGAAATAATCAGAGATGATCTCCCGGCTTCAACACACCGGAAGCAATCCAAGCCTATTCGACTGCAACGAAAGAGCCAGCTAGGCGACTTCTGGGCCTTCTAGCTACAGCTGCAAATGAGTCCTCTAGATAGCTGTGAAGTTTCACTAAGTTATCCATTCTTTTTCGTCTTTGTTCATCACGGGCTCCTCCATCCAGTACAGAATCCACTACCTAATTCGAATTGTCACTTCCCTTTGTGCGACTCCGTGCACACTTCATTGAGCTGTAATCCTTGACGAAACAACTGATGATTTACGAAAAAAGACTGGTAATTGATAACCCAGCTTCTTCCTTTCATTTATTTCGGCATGCTGACGCTTCGGTGAACCGCAGCTCCCAAATGCATGGACTCTAGAAATTGAGACCCACTGCTCAAAAATGTCTATTTCCAAGAAGTTATCATGTGCCGACCATGAAGCGGTGAGGAATTTCTCTCCAACGACTTGCTGCGGAAATTGGCCATTCGGTTGATATTTTCCAACCAGTTATGAGAAATCACAAGATTTGTAGCTTCATTACTCACTGCTGATCTCATATTTAGGTAGCAGCCAATACTGCTTTATATGATAGCTATGCTTATAGAAAGCGAAACATTGTAGCCTAACTATTGCGTGCTCACATAGGTTCTTACGATTTCTTTTCGGTGCTATTTTCGTACCTCTGCAAAGTGCTGCACACCGTGGGGAAGCGTTTTTCTGTCATTCATGGGTTTAATCCTCCATAAACGTGGTATGTCGAAAACGTAAGAAAATTGTTTGTTTGAGAAGAATTGGTTACACAATTCTCTTGGAGTATGAACAACGCCTCCCGTATATGACTCATATCTAAGAGATATCAAGTCTACAGAGGAATATGCAACTGAAAAAATCGCGAGGAATTTTCGTGTTGTTAGCCAATACAAGCAGTCCGCTCTCTGTCTAAAAATTCAGAGCATGTTTCGAGAGTAATATCCAGTTCGCGGTTTTCAGAGACATCGTTCATATCGTCTCACATTCATCTTGAGACTAAAGTGTTTTATCAGCGGAACTGATGGTTATCTGCAGGTCTATCTTGTTTTTGTGCTCTCCTACCAAAATGCCATTATAGACTCCTACCCATATAATGCATGCTAAAATTGTTTTCGCTGTTGCGTTTGCACCAAGTTAGTTCACGAAAACAGCTACATATATCAGACAGGCATCCCATAACAACTTAGTGACGTTAGTATTTCGTGCAATGATCCGTGCCGAATCCAGCCACCCAGCCAGCAACTCTGCTGTTGTCTGTTGGTCTTTCGAATTCTCACGTATCTTTCAAGTCGAATCAAGCATGCTCACAGGAGACATTGTCATCACTGACAACTCAATTTACGCCCGATTAAAAAAGATCTCAAGGGGCATTGCCAGCACTCACTGTTCAGATTCGAACTTTGCATTGACCTTTCCATTCCACACTTCTATTCATCCGTGTCTGCATATTCGTGTTCTAAAAACCGACACGTAGAAAAAGGCGTAGAAAAAAATAGGGAGGAGGATCAATGATGTCGGTAAAGGTACAAGAGGTCGATTTGGCGCTAACAATAAGGACGGAGTTACGGACAGAAACAATGGAGTCTCCTTTTTTCGCTGACGTTTTCAGGATGAGCCTCTGCATGATGCTGGATTTTTTTGACCGGACTAGCACCATTCGAATTTAAAGGGAAGAGGAACGTTTGGCACTTCAGAAATTTCAACTTCTGAGCTCTGTGCTTCTATCACCATGACGTTATATTCACATGCAATTTCAACGTGTCTCGTTTGCAGACTACGGTTCAATCAAAATCGAGGCAGTAATCACACATGACGAGCCAACAATGATGATTGGGGGCACACAAGCAATAGTTGCCTGCAGTTAATCCATTTGTGAATTATGTATACACGTATACATTTAACAATTGTATGTGTACACCAACTATGCACACGAAAACAAGTGAGCTAGAACAGATGACAACATCACCACACTATGTATGTATGGTTGCGAATCCATGGTTTTATTTCATAGAGACTTCAAGATGCTGTTGGCTGAAATTACACAGGGAAATGAAAACAAAACAATCCTGATTTGCTATTGTTTAAAATGATTTCCGAAAGCTCCTGGCCATTGTTCGCGATGCGTTCTCTTAATGTTGGAGTTCTTTTAATGCAGTGCTGAATATTTCCCACAGGGCAGATTATCTTCGGTCAGCTGCGTACGTCATGGAAGAAGAATTTCAATGCTGTTCTTTCCAGTCACGGAGAATAGTGCCAAGACGATTCAGAGTTTGGCAGAAAATGATACGCATGGCAGGTAGCAAGTCGTGGGAGTAGGCGTGACTGAGGGAACGCTCCTTGACTTCAATGGCGGTTCGGAGACGATAAAAATCAAACCTGCGAAATAATCTGAGTCTAGCAGGAATGCTTGTGAAAGGTTAAAGAACTACATTGAATTTTTCTGGATAGCCACTTCTGAGAACAGCGTTCGCACGAGCTCCCAAGGTGTACACGCTTTTCTTGTTCACTGACGTGTGAACAACTTAGACCCTCACGTTCTGAGTGAGACACTCCACCCATAAATTTTGTGGATGAAACTGCATTATTTTGCTTTTCAACTTCCTATCTGAGCACGTGCACATTTGAGGTTGAGCACACAGTTTTCACTCAGCAGCTGCTTCGCCATTACTTCTCTTTACATTACTGTTCCGTTTACTTGGTTTTTACTACCGCCTTCCCCCGTATTTTTCTCATTTTCTGTTGAAAAAAATGTAGAGTCGGAATTTGTCATACTGTAATCATTTCGCGCTCTTTTTTAGTTCTTTTCTTCGGCTGTTTTCCATTTCAATTACAATATTGCGTACAACCAAGTGACAAATTACCCGTCTGCTGTGGTCCAAACTGATGTCGTCGACTAATTTGGACTTGAATTCTCTTCAAGATTCGTGGTGATTCAATGGTTTGAGTAGTCGAAAAATGAAGTTTGCTTTAATTATATGCTTGACACGAGGTGGAATGCAGATGAGCAGATGTGTGCTGCTCCGCTTAGATATGCATATGGCTGATCCTTGAGCTCTAGAAGCATAATTAGTCCTTGCTATACGCGGCTACATCCAGTATAATGTCACATGAACACTTCATGGGACTTGGCTACTCTGCCTAGGGACTTCGTGTCAGCTTTGCTTTGCAATCAAGTTGTACTGACATTTTGTAATCACAAATCAAAATCACGTTGGGCAGAGATTTTCTTCTTTGGTTTTTCGCCTCCGTCAATCTGTGAAAGCCTCTTGAGCCATATTGTGAAGATTGTCTGTCAGAAGAGAAGTTTTAGCCAATGTATCTAGTAATTCTTAGTTTTGCTACCTGGTAAGAACTATCCTTAAAATTAAGCGGCTGTGATGCGCTGCCTGTTTCAAGGACGAATGGAAGTTGATTCACCAGAAGGTACCGAAGGGGACCTTCTACTCATCGCTTTCAAAACTTCTCAGACCGTCTCACTACTAGTGAAAGAGTTTTAGTAGTGTGGAACACTTCTATGAGGAGCGGATAGCAGAAACGTGGTTGCTGTAACTCGTCCCACATGATCCTTATCATCTGCTACCCTTTGGTGCTTATATCCTTGGCAGTAACTGCTTCCAGACGAGGAAGCATGTCATTGATCGTGGAACTGGGAGTAACTGCGCGCTGTAAGGGCCTGAGAGTCGTGACGTGCATTGTGATACACTTAATGAGATCAAATTCGATTCCTGGGATGGCTAAAGGGATCGACAGGGATTTAACAGCTTCTCGCTTTGTCCAGCTCTAAGAATTAGCAGCATTCTCATCTATTCATAGCCACATTTGAGAGTAACGCGTGGCTGCCGGCTTGTTGCTCTGACAGCACACTCACCACATTAAATTGATCCCAGCATGCTGCATGTATAATTATAATTACCTCGAACACTACGCTTTACCAAAATATAAATAAAGCGGGCGATTCCTGGACATTTGCTGACAAGCGCTCAGAAATCAGCCGCTATCGCTTTATTTACGGCTATTTTGCTGCGGCTATCCCGAATACACTCTGGTCCTTTGCTAGAAGCTTTCACCAAGATTTCACTGCGGCCTTCCCCAAAAATTTTTTCGAAGTTTTTGATTGACGAATTCTTACTTCGGATACCGCCTTAGGTGCCGCCAGATGACACAATAACTGGTAGTGTAGAAGTGCCTGCTATTTACGTGCTCTGTACTGGCGTAATTGACAATGCATACGCTAGGGGAAGTAATAAGCTGGGTATGATGACTTCCGAGAGCTGGAGCTGAAGGATGTCAAGATATGTAGCACAAGGGTTACATTCGTGAATCAATATCCGTTTACCAAGTCTTACTGCGGGATAATGATGCTGTTTTCCCACATAGATTTTCATTCGCTGCCACAAAGAGACATAAATATCCGTAAATGATTAGTGAAATATTATCCGGTAAGCGCAGCATCCATAGAACGATTCGGAGCCCATCATTTTGATTGTTTTGAAAGCCTGGCACTAACCTGGCACTTCTCCAACGGTTGGGGTCAACGTCTACGGACACTCGTTAAGCTTTCGTCTTTTTACTAAAGAAAAAACAGTCAGGATTACAAGTCAATTTAGCTCTTTTCTGATCGCCTTGGATCGAATTCGAACTGCGTCTTCCTGGAAAAGAGTGAATCATTTTTCCATGTACTTTCCTGGTGGGATGTTCCGCACGCATGTGTCAAGTGTCCAGTAATCGGATGGATTCTGTGAAATAAAGTTTGACATGGGTAATTTTAAATTGGAATTCAACTTGCTAGTTACGGTGGGCAAAAATGAAGAAGTAGGCAAAGTTGAAACAAAATTTTGCTACGAGTGTTTCGTAAAAATAACTACCAGCACAGTTTTGATGCTGCTAGTTATATACCGTCTTATTGACCAACATAAGTATGAAGATAACGCAGTATAGCTTCAACATGACTGAAGTGGAAATAGCTTCAACATGACTGAAGTGGAAACGCCGAAATTTCACTTCGCTGAAGGTGCATGGAGGATGATCGTGCCTCGACCCCTCCAATTATTTCTAATTCTCTTGCCATGGATCAGTGTTGAGGCTTCCCCTGTTTTTGCCTTCATTCACGTCTTTTTGTTGATAAGTTGTAACTGTTTTGATGGCTGACTTTGTGATGATCGTAGCCGTTCTCATCCGGTACATAATTCTTCAACATGCCTCCGATTCTTTTCTCTAATGCATAATAGTTACACGTTCATCAATTCCCAAAGCTGTGTTCAAACGAATGTAATATTTCTAATTCAACACTTAACATGAGGTCTTTTAACATGCCCTTCCTTTCCCAGCAAATTATTAACAAAGAAATCGAAGTTTTAACTGCTTAAAGAAAAAGCTGACCGAATAACGTATCGTTATGTCCCTTCTTCTATCGATCGGCACCACGGTAGCCAGAAAAAAATCCATGGGTTCCCCATTTTCTCATGCAACTTGTACTAGAATGAAACGAAGTGTCAGAGAGCAAAACCAGCATGGATGTTCGCTCCGTTCCGCATCTAGCGTGGTGCTGATTCTATTTCAATATTTTTTCTACGTTTCCCTATCACACATGTGCTAAATCACACTAAGTCTCCAACTTGTACCTTCCACCTAATGAAATTTTTGATGTACGATGCCCCGATGACTATCCAGCAGAGCTGGAAGAAGTTTATGATTCGTAAATTGCTCGGACTCAAGTCTTCCGCATAATATCGGGGTCTTTAAGCTCTGGCGTGGTGCTTCCTAATAAACGGGAGCCCGCACACAGCTTCATTTGAATGATTTCGACTTATTCTTCTTGTTCTCCTTTTACCTACGGTAGTCATTCAAGGCAGAATTCTTTATTCGCTTTAGCATTGTGAAAATGACGATGCTAAGCTGGATGGCTGGCATTACGCGACTTGGCAGCAATCGGAGCATCCAGGAGCGTTTCGGCGCTAACGTTTCGGCGTAACGCACAGGTCCCGCTGAGCCCGCTTGTGACGGTATGGCCACGCGCTCCGATAGCGTTTAGTAAAATTTGCTTCAGTCTTGACGTATCAGGGAAGCGATCAGAAGAACACCCGAAACGGCTGATGACTGGACACTTTGCGCGTTTGTCTGAAATCAGCTGGTATCCAGCCTGACAGGTCATACGACAGGGCAAAATGTCGACGAGGGATCGGTGGAGCAGATCCCCATCGATGAACGCTGAAGAAAGAAGAAAGAAGAAGAAGAAGAAGAAGAATCCTCACGAACAATGGCATTCGCACATGATAAGCTTCTGGTTGATAAACTGAGCTGCAAAACCGACAAAACCTGGGTGTCAGGGCTTATATTTTATTGCCAGTTATTCCCCAGAAATGCCCTATTTCTTTGTTATTTGTGACAAATTAAGATGTGGTCCGTTCTATGTGGTACTAACTGCGGTCGATTTCTGCTTTAACATATTCCGAATGCAACGAAACGATGAACCTTATTCTCTCCAAACACCTCTTACTTTAAAATAGACGCGAATTTCTTACTTTTTTCCCCACAGAAAAAAATTGAAGTTGACGCTACTCTGCTCCGGAGTTTGCTTTTGTTAAGCAAGTGCAACGGCCACAAAGATGGTCACCATGTAGTTGTTTACCAGCCCTCATTAGAGGCAAGAACCGTTCCCTACAGATCCGAACGCATGTACTTCCCACCGACAAAAACATTTGCCACATGAAAAACACGTGGGAGACCGGGAGTTTTAGCCTGGAAATGTGGCTCTAAAGAAATCCTCAAGATACGTTCAGATCGCAAAAAAGCGCTGAAATTGATGAAGTTGTACAAAGTTGTTTAGGATTCATTCTGTACCCTGTCGATCCATCGTCGATTGTATCCGAGGCAGTGTTTCCACCTTTTCTAGTCCTTAAACTTTCAGATGAATATGGTTAGTTTTGTGGATGAGAACAACATGCTGTATGTGCTCGGGGGCACTATCTTAGTCGTTTCGGTTGTCGTTACAGCGTTATTCGTCAAAACGAGAGCAAGCCGCTTGAATTGGTTAGTTTCTGAAGTGAAATTGCTTTCTATTAACTTGCTAAATTAGAGAGTTAAGGTTCGAGCAAAACCTTGTCGAAATGTCTATGGACGCACATCATTATCATTGTAAATCTTTTAACAGAACTGATACTGAAGAGGAAACGAAGAGTATCGATCAGTGAGTTTTGTTGGAGGAAGTGATTTTTCATCTGCTAGGAGTCGAAAAATTCATGTGCGTCCCAAAAAGTGCCACTTTTTGTGATATCCGTGCAATCGCAATGCATTTCACGATTTCCAACAATGACATAACCAATTTCCTAGAAAACTACCACGAAGTCTAGTCAGAACTGTTTTTATTGAGTAAAGAATCAAGTTTAGTTTTCGTGAGCGTGTCCAACGGCACTCACATGGTATCCTTCCGCTGAGAGACCCGGCTGGCGACTCTGCTCTTCCGACTGGTGATGTCACCGGAAAATTTGTGATTCCACGATTTTCGCGAACAAGTCAAAGCATGTTCGCTAATCCGCAACAGAGCCAGTTTGATCGCGGATTGTATCAATGCACAGTGGGTCAATTTTACGACGGCAGTTCAGAATAACTTCCTTTCTATGAAGCATGTCCATTTGAATAAGTGCTCACGGTACGCGAACTTGGAAATTCCAGTGGTTACTCATTCATGCATTGTGCATGTTGATGAGGTCTCGTATTGTTGTGTTACGAATAAGCATATCAAATAAAATGCAGGGTATTTGGTGTGTAGTGTTGTCCTCGCAATGGGAGGAGCAACCGTTCCGCGATTGCTTGCAGTCGTAATCTACGCGTGCATACGGCGACGCACGTTAACGCATGACAAGTCGCTTCTGTTTTACTAGCTAAAGTGCTTGGACCGAACAACACGTTCCGATTCAAAAGAAATACTTTCTGGTAACTGTAAAGTGTTCATAGAAGCGGGGATAAGCCCAAGATGGAGCAACGAAAAAAAAAGCCATGGAGTACTACTCGAATGCTCTTCGAGCAGAAAAACTGATAGCATTATCCCACCTTCAGCCACCCGATGAATCTGCGTGTACAGACGAAATGGGATCATCCGGATCCATCCAGCTCAGCCTGTCGTTAGACGCAAATCTCGGTTTGCTCACGGTGTCGTTGAAGCAGGCATACGATCTGCCAAGTAAACGACAAGTAAGTAACCGCCACAAAGTAAACTGTGGGATCAGCGATGTCAAAACTGTTGCAGGACGACAATCCTAATCCTTACTTCCGAGTGGCGTTGGACATCCCAGAAGGAGTGAAAACACAGCAACAGACGAAAACGTTCCGTGCGACTACTTCTCCGGAAATAGGCGAGGACTTCTATTTTCAGGTGGGTACCAGCTGTCAGATTCATTTTCCTTATATCCCCTTCCAACAGCAAGCTACATACATTGATAACCAGATATGTAGATGAATGGGTGAATAGTTCCGATGCCTTGCTGAAAGTCTGCGCAACAAAACATTTATTGAAAAGAATTTCGAAATAAACGTCCTATGGGATCTTATGGGGGTATTCCATAAGGAGTTCACACTCGCTTTTTCATGAGATAACGACAGAAAAATGTTTTGGTTTTTATTTATGCTGCCTTGCATTTGAGAACGTTTACTGTTATTGTAGAAACTGGCAACAGAATTCATGTCCATTCTGGACCTAGAGCAGAAAAGACATATTTTCCTCAATGCACGCAGGCGTATTTATCCGGTGAAAAGATATGGGTTGTATTTTTCGAGAATCATAAGAGGAACGGCAAACTCTCGGAGTTCTTACAAACGTATAATATATGCTATCCATTTTGGAATCGCTGAATCACATCAACGATTTTTATAGATTCCTGCGGCACAAATTGCGTCCTGTCGTCTGGAAATCATGGTTTACGATTACGACCAATTTAGGTAAGAGATAGTAAGTGTTTTTAATGTGCTGCCCTAATTCCTGTAATTGTACATAGTTCAATTTATATCAGATTACATGTAAGCTACAAGTACATTCATATTGTACATATAATCCACAACACAACTGAGAGCATGGTATAAAGAACTCACTCGGTAACATCAAAATTCGCCCTATTTAGAAGTCAAACTTGGACTGATATCTGAGATGTTTTCCTACTGAACCACAACTTTGAAGCACATCGGAATCATGTGAACGAGACTTGAGAAGAGCTCGCTGTACAGCATAGTCCTAATGGTGGAAAGACTAGTCGGATTTTCTATAGAACCGACAGAGGAGGCTTCCACTAAACCGCATCTGCATCTCCATGGGAATGGCATTTTTAGGACGTCCTTTTTGTAGTCAGTGGGTTTTAGCCGCATATGAAGGGACCGCAACGCCGTGTTAAGAACCTTTCCATCTTGTTGGGAGTAAGATAAGACAAATGTGCAGTTTGAATATGTCCAGTCATCCTTGTTCTGTTGTTGTCGTCCTTGAACTTACGATTCCTTGCTTTTCTCGATTACTCTCTGGGGAAAAAAGAAAACGGAAGGAAGAAAACGCAAGTAAACGAAACTAATGGAACCACCGAAATAACATCAGGGAGCTTATCCTTGCATGAAGGACAAGGGAAGTTCCGAAAAATGTAGTTTCCTTGGTGCTGCACCTTTATCGCCGTACTTTATGAATTATACCTTATTGTACTACGTTGTCAAATAAGTTCATGAGTTTTCTCTCAAATTTTGTGGTTTTATGCGAGGAAAAGAGTCGGTGGAATCCGTTGGGAACGTGGATATGGTTGCGGGATGACCGGAGTAATTCGTCCACTGTAAGAGGGTTCCGACCTTTGCCGCGAAGCTGCTTCCACCGGGCTTTTCCTGCACCGCCGGGGCAGCCAAATGCAACTTCGGGGGATGTTGTCAGATGGAATGTAGTCCCTGTCCAAGACGCAAACGCTTTGAGCCGTAACAATCGTATTTCGACCACGGCGAAAGGCGAATTGGAGCAGGTGCCGGAAATTACATTCCCGCCGGAACACTCGAACTGGAGAAAGTAGTAATCGATTAACCAACTTGTTTGACAACCGAATACAATGTTTGCCCTTATTCTAAGGATGTAATTCTGCCAAATATATTATATTATATATTATTATATATTATTACACATTATCATACCCTTATATATTATATATTATTATTATTTAGTGTGGATGAGTGTGTGGGTTACTGCTGGCTGACACTTGGTCGACTTACTGTTTCACTTGAAAAAGAGAATCCAACTGTCTTCTGGGCCGAAGTGCTACCTTACGACGAGAATGGAGGGGTGAGTGCTTTTTGTTTGTATTTGCTTTTTGAAATCCCTCTCATCCTTGGAATGAATTTATTCAGTCTGGCTACGGGGAGGTCTTGTTTTCACTCGCTTACCTCTCGCAGGCACAGCGGCTCACTATGAATATATTCAAAGCACGTAATTTGCGCTGCCGAGGCGATGGAGGTACATGTAGTCACTTGCTATGAGACCTTCTATCACGGAAAGAGTCTCCTACTCATTTTTACCACTTTTCCATCTCGAAACTATGTTGCAGCGATTTCAATGCGGGTTTCTCTGCTCGGAAATGACGAGAAGCGGTTGAAACGAAAGAAGACGGCATCTAGAAGGAACGTGCGGAACGCGCAGTTCAACGAGTCATTAAATTTTGGTGTTCCAAAGCGATCACTGTGTGATATCTCCCTCGAAATTGAGGTTCGTTTCTAATCTAAGTCATTGCTAAAAGTGGGCAACGGAACTAGGGGTTCAAAGAAGTAAATTTCTAGGTTGAGATTTGGCAGAGTTCCAATGCAATGAGAAGATGATGAATTTATATTTGAACTCAAATGAAGCTGAAATTTAAATTTTGGAGAAAAAATTGACAATTCCAAGAAATGAAACATCCACAAGGATTATTTGACATGCTGGTTCTGACATCTACTTCGTATCTCTGAAAATTTGTAAAATGGGGATATTTGAAGTCCTCATAACAGTTTCTGCATCTGTTCTGTATCGTGATGTTTTTTTCAACGACTGAGGCACAAATATGTGCACTTTATTTTTGAGACTACTGGATTTGTGTCTATAAAGCATGACATGGAGATAATTTAGGAGTAAATACACTATTGAGACTCATTATTACGTAAGGGTCTCGAAAGCGTCAGAAAACTAATTCGTACCAACGAAGAGAGAGTTCTCTGGATTAAAAAAAACGTTTGCCTTTAAAAAGAATGTTGAAATGCCTTGAGCTCGTTTTTCTTGGGTTGAAGCCTTCTCAGAAAAACTCTGATGCAAAAAAAAACTTCATGTTTGTCGGGCACCTTTCATACCTTTTATATGTGAGTATTGAGATCCAGGCGTACTGGAGTTTGGTCGTGTAACAGATTAGGGCCATTTCATTGCAGGCTGTTCATGAAACGGGTACTTTCGGAATGACGACTGAAGTGATTGGACGAATGGAACTGCCCCTTCATAGGTATGATACTGCTGCGAACGGCTGCAATAGCGCAGTGGAACCTTCTAATGTAACTTTTGCAGGTGTAAGGACCTCTGGAGGGCGATCATACACGAAGAAAAGTCTCAAGCACGTTGGTACCCGTTGGAGGAGCCCTAAGGCGAGCTTCCTGCCTCACACGTTGGCAGATTCGATGCCGAACAGCTTTTCGTTCATGAGTGGAGAGACTCGTTTTCTCTCAGAAAAGCTTCCAAGCACCTACTCATGGTTTTCGTAGGACAACATCACATTTTGTTTTATTTCATATTTCCCACCTGTGGACAAGTCCTAAATAAGAAAGGTTGGCAAATTACGGATGCGCTTCCGGGTAAACCAAAACTAGTCAGGAAATCCGCAGCATAACACTTCGTTCAGCCGTATATCTAACATGAGTATCAGGAACATTCTCCACACGGGAAACGATTCACCTTTAGTAGTTCAGCCGAATTCCCCCTCCAGCGCAGTGCACTGGCACGAGTCGCTCTTCCAGAAAATCAAAGACACATAGACGTTCAGAAGTTCGACGCCACTTTTCGAAAAAAAAATAGCAGCGCCGCGTCCTAGTTTGCCAACGAAATGTATGCTTTATTGCTGTTCAAGAACTCAAATATGTGTTACATTCTGATATTGACACAAATTTCCTGGAACACGTAGAAGGACAGCTAGCGAACAAATTCTCTCCGTTTCTTTCGGGTTTCTTCCAACTATCTTGTGATCTGTTTTTAGGGTTTTCAACAACTTTGCCGTTTTCTAATTTCTCACACAGAAAAGCCCATTATCAATGCGTTGTTATGTGGTGGAATGATCAAGGTTAGAAGTAAAATTTATCATAATACATATATTGTTACCGTCTCATCCGAAAAAGGATTGTCGGCATTCGTTCCAAAAATTTATTCAAAGGAATCAGATTTTGCAACTCTGTGTCCATTTTCCTGCTCTAAAATTCTCATCACTTCATTAGCGAGTGTTTCACAATGACTTCTTACAACATTCTGTGTGCAACAAAGAAAATGAAAAACATTGTAGCAAACGTGGTGAATTGCTCCCATAAGATCGCAATACTTCCTCACGTAAGTACGATGCGATTTCGATCGCCAACGACGAGCGAGTGGACTTCTGTACCGGCTCGAACTCGACAGTCGCAACATGTCGCCACCGATAAAGCCGCTGACTGCCACTGACCTCCTACCCTGCGAAGTACGTCGACATTGCGGAACTGCTGAACACATTCACCCCATCCTGTAAGTATCATGAGGTGAAGCGTCAGAGACAGCGTCGGGCAAGACAGCGTATCGTGAAGAAGACAGAGCACCTGATAAACAGAAGTCGTCCTCCTTGCAGCTCAACTCATTAAGTAAGCGTGGAAAATAATCCTCTGGAAGTTCTCTCCATGCCCAGCATGACCCTCCAATGGAAACAAAATTTAAAGCCTGTTGCAGTTCTGGCCACGTCTTAGCCAACCAGAAGAAGTGAAGGCTATGCGACCCTTGTGGTACTACTTAAAATCCTACCACAAAGAGCGAGCAGGTTGTCATCAGATTCGCCTCTATTGCTGCATCCGATGATGAACCGGGAGCCTACAATTGATTGCTTGGCAGCCCTTTTCTTTCGTTCTAAAAATGAACTCCGACATGGCACAACGTTTCTGGTTCAGTTATCGAAATGAACACCAAGTAGAGCACAGAACAGCGTTGAAAGAGGTGAAATAGAACTCACTTCCGTACCCACCGAAGCTTGTAGGAGATGGCACGAAGCCGTCATCTCCAAGGCTCTGAGCTGGTTGCAACTGCTGGAGCGAGTCAAAACATGTTATGTTGAAGCGAACAAAATCGAAAAAAAAAAGCAAATAAAAACGTCGACGTCCTCACTTGTCCTTGATGTTGCCAAGTGCTCTTCTGTCTACCATATGGTATTGTATAACGACCGTCATGTCCTTCAACAAGTAATTTGGTTTCACCAACATAACTGAGTGAATCGTGTCCAACTTGGACACGTGTATATTAACACCAGTGCGTTAGAACTAAAAAGAACTCAGCACGAATAATTACCGTTCCAAGGAGAGAGATGTTGGTTGACAAGTGTCTGAGGAGCTCCTGATGATGGTACAGCGATTGGTGAAGTGGCGTTTGTCTGAAATTGTTTGGCTCGGATACCCTTGCGTGCGTTTTTTGTTCCGGCACTTCCATACTATGCTTTTACAAATCACCCTTTCCATTACTCGGTGAGTGCCTTGTATGGGTGTTGTACTGTATGATCAAGTTGCATTGGTTAATTGTTCTGGATATTTCAAGCTATCTGCGACTTTTCCGCAACTGCCATGTCATGTGCACGCTTTTATGCTAACGCCATGAATGCAGCAAGAAATTACGTTAGTCTATGAATATTCGTCCAACCAGTTCCTGTAGAAAAACCTGACAAAAACCACGGAGAACCTCCTACGTCTCGAGTCGCGAAAAGATAAACGAATTGCGTGTACGGCTTTGTAGCGTCGCGGCTGCGGTGTCGCGGCGAGACCCACTCGACCATATTCCTGGAGCATGCTCCTCCAAGTCTCGCTGCGATTCTGCAGTCACCGAATCCGTCTGTCTTTTCGAGAAGGACGGTACGTACCAAATATCGCTCTGCACCATCGCCAAACGTTGATGGCGAGAGAAATTGCCACCGTTTCGTGAGCGGATTCCACACCCAGCCTGAAAGCGTAGTTTTATCACACCTACAAATGGAACACGCATAATTTCTGACGAATGAAAGCTTGGAACAGAAGCCTTAAAAATGCGAGGCATTATTCCACGGTGATGCCCTGTATTCGTTGAAGAACTTTTTTTGCTGACTGTTCAGAGAGTTGTTTGAGGTGCTGAACAAAAAGTTCGTCTTCACTTAGTACCGTGACCCTATGTGTAAGCAGTTACAGTGAGATTGCTACAAGAAGGTGAAATGAAATACCGACTTCAGTAGAAAATGGCAGTGCCGACAGAGATAATGTCGATAATCGTTATCATTGTCCCCTTTTGCAAAATTTGAGAAGATTTCACAAGATACTGCCTTCACACCACATCTACCCGTCTATACAAAAAACTAGCTACGGCACAATAGAGCATTTCATTCGTGTGTGTTTAGCACCCTGAATACCCCCCTCCCCACAGGGATGTCTTGGATGAAAATTGTTCAAAATTTTTTGGGCTGTCAAAATGGAATATTGTTAGGATATTTTTGCAAGGAATATTCACATGCAATAAATTGTTAGGAATTCGCCCTATGAAGAGCAATTGAGAAAAGCAGTGAAAAATTCCTGTTCCTAATCTAGGAAATTCTTTCTATATTTTTGGTTGTTGGGGAAATGGAGAAGGCCGCATTCTTGCCTTCTCGAACAGTCTCTGCCAATCGACCAGAAATGTATAGAGAAGGGTTGAACACAACGTGGACCGAGCGTATTTTTCCGTGGCGTGCGTAGGTGGGTAGAAGGTATTTTTTACAATTCACCATTTGCATCACCAGACCACAGTGAAACGTTTTATGGAGATGAGCAGCACGTTTCGCGTGATGCATCATTTACATCACGTGGCCATACTAGAATGAAAGGCCGTGATGCACCATGTGAATCACGTTGTCCGCATCGAGACTGAGTGGTGAAATGCTTGAGGTGGAGGTGCAACTGCCATTGGGGAGCCTGCTTCCAAAAATATTTCACTGGAAATGTTCTTGCTCAGGTGAAACGAAGTACTCGAACTTGAAAATTCAAAGATCACGGAGCAGTATTTGCGGTTAAGAGCTACGACTAGTTTAGCTCTTATGCCAGATCACCTGCACTGGGGCCCTGACCCCCGTTTTGCTGTGGCGGCGTCATTATTCGTTGCTGTTGTTGTTGTCGTTGTTGCTGTTGTTCTTGCTGCTGCTGTTGCTGTTGAGGTCCGAACTGGTCGAACCTGCCCGGCCACGGTCGCATCGCAATACCCTTGAGAGCATAAAATGTACTGGTACAAATAATTCCCGATGTAAAACAGCCTCACTTGTGGGATGGGTTTTCCTGCATTCTGTAGACCATTTACGATCATCGTCTGCACATGCGGAGGTACGAGTTCGGGAAGCGGAGGGATCTGGGGTCGCAAGTTCCAAAAGTTTAGTCACAACGTGTATATCAAAGTGATGCAAAACCGCCCATCGCAAAACCCTTCATTGATGAGAAATTAATTCGCGTTTTCTTTAACTGTCGGAAAGATAATAGGGAGTCTGTTTCACGGTGAATATAAACAATGCCTATATGTATACTGAAGTAATCCGTTTGAATTTCAGTAATTTGAAAAGTTGACGATACAGAGAGAACAAACATTTGATTTGAAAGCCCGACGTGGTTAGAGTGCCATGGAGACTTTGAAAAACTTGATGCAGTGTGAAATTTGCATGGAATTGGAATGTTGAGGAGTTTCGTAAATTACTAAATTTACGCACGCGAATATTATATAAGGACGACTTCAACTATGCTTGTCAAACATGGTTAGTGATCAGGTCGAACTTATACGTCTTTTTTTCTACAGAAGCCAGTGATGGATTTTATCAGCCTCTTTAATCTCAGGGATGAAATCATTTACCGGATTTCGCTGCATTTTGCCGATCTCATTCTGATAACAGTTTGAGCATGGTTGCTCTTCATGCATTTCCATGAATTCTGTTATGTGGGCGCCGTAACATACACCACATTTACGTAAGGCAGCTGCTCTGAAGTACTACCTCTCATGATCTTTGATTAGCAGTGCATACTTACCAGCTTGCGAGTAACCTTGTTCCTGTGACTCAAATTAGAACCCTTCTCTAAAGACATTCATATGCTTTTCCATGTTGCCTCAACGTTATATCTCCCATTCCGGTGATAATAACGTTATTACGATTTCATCGTCGTTGTCTCAAATGAGCAAATAGGTATAGATATGACACTGATAAGGAAGCAGCGAAACAGTTCGAAAAATTCTAAGCGGTATCACCCGGCCCAGGGTGCAGAACAATGGTCGAAAGGTCATACATTCTGTAGACGTCGTCGCACCACCTTTTGACCGTGGAGCGATGAAGGGTTTTGTCCAAGTGATCATGACTTTTAAGGCTCTACGAACTGACATTCACATCCTTGAGAAATCTATAGCGAGGACACAGCGACGGCCGAACTGCACGACGTGGGAGAAGTTGAGTAACCGGCCTATACAAATGCTGTTTAGGTGTGCGTAATTCTCTCATATGGAATGAGCTTCTACAGTTCAGAGCTACCGGAAGTCCTTTTCGACAATTCCATTGTCGACGAGATGATAGTAGAGCAAGCTGAAGCATTGCTGACATTGGGGGGTTTTGCACGAGAAAGATACCATATCCTAGAAACATTATACTGTGACTCCTGGTCTTGCCCCAACAGCATTGTAGAATCCCTGACTAATTCGGCCTCAAGGGGCGACGTTAAGTCGTGGAACGTGAACATTGCTTCCTCGATGTTCGTTGCTTGATATCTTGAGTTGTAGACAATGCATTTTCCACTCTCCTTGTGTATGACACATGGACACTGAAACTCAATCTAGCAAGGTAACCTTGGACAAGAATGGAAAAAGCCCTGCTCACTCAATTACTGCTCTACCTGCGCAATCTCGTTGCCATTTCCTCGCTGACGCACGATGTCCAGAAAGTCGCCCAGCTTCGACGAAACATGGGCCGTCGCCGAAAGGGACAAGGCGAGTATAAGAAGAACCTCGAGGCCCATTCACATCCCCACAAGAGCTTTTCGCCAGCAACTTTCTGAAAGAGAATCACAAGATCGACGCACTTCGGGTGTGTTTCATGGACAAAAAAATTAGGTCGTCATCAAACAGAGTGCCTCCCTCAGGTGACTGATTAGGGTGAACCGAAGAAGCAATGGTATTACGGAACAAAAAATGCCAGAGGCGAGAAATCAAAAGGAATCTGAAGTGTGCTCCGATGAATTATCACGGCTACAGTTCCAATGAGTTCAGGTTAAGCAACAAAACATCATAGCAAACCACTAAAGATTACGAGAAGAATATGCAAACTCAAAAGATTATAAGAGAAAATAAGAAGTTGTTAGGCAGTTAATAAGACAGTTAATGAATTTCTGGATGAGGAAGACTGAGAGGATAGTTCAGGCATGAACGAGAAAAACAACTTATGCAAATAAAGGAGAACAGCTAAACTGCAAATACGGTTGTCCACGTTTTTAAAATGAAGTTATTGTGACTAATTGCCCGCATGTGAACAATAATTAATTGGGAGAAGTGAAGGATTGTTTCTGGAAAACAATCTCATTCATGAATATATCCAGTCTGTTAGCATGCGAGATTTCCAAAGGACCCTCGATAACTTCACGTGTGAATCTATAATTTTCCAGCAGACGAATTACCACTGTTTCGGGGAGTTACATCTCCACATGTCGATCTTATGCCTTCATCTTCAGGATACTGCATGAATAAGACATTTACTGTTCAGGAACTTCATGAAATTCGGAATTGAATAAATATAAATAAATAAATAAATAAATAAATAAATAAATAAATAAATAAATAAATAAATAAATAAATAAATAAATAATTAGCTTTATTTTTCGGTGAATATATCAATCGGTTCCACACGAGAATAAATGTGGAAGGAGACAGAGTAACAAGACAGCTGCGAAATTTTAAATAGACTGACAGCAAAGTGCTGTTTAAGCCAACACTTCAAGAGCACCCAGACAATTTTCAGAAGATAACGAAATTTCGGCATCAACTGGTTCATAACTAGTTTTGCTTCAGCAATTAGAGGCAGCATCCGCACTTTCTTCTCAGCTGAAAGGAGCACTTTTCGGCAAGGACTTCAAGAAAGCACTAGCTAGCAGACTTAAAAGCAGTATGATTGTCACCTCATGTTGGGGGTCGAGATATCGATGGAATCCGGTTCTAGTCGATGCACTGATTCAAATGATGTACCTGAAATCTGAGGAAAACGGGCGAAAACCCCTTGCTTAAGGGCAAAATTTGATTTTGACATGGGTGAGTTTCCCAGCCAAAAAACTCGAAGAGAGCAGTTGAGAAATTGAGATCGTACATCACTGTGAATTCCTCAGCAGCAGCTTTTTGGAAAACTGTGCTGCACCCCCAGCAAACGTCTGTTAGTGAGTGACATCTCTCGTCCAGTATCCAAGGATCCTCAAATTCTGGCCAGTGGGCGAGAGACGTGGACGTGGGTGAGCCGAGAATTTCGAACTTCTCGGCTACTACGATTTTCAATGGAATTTTGATCCTACCGCTACGGGAATTCGAAATTTTTTTCAGCCTCCGAAATAGTGTAAGGACAAAATCGATCAACAGTTCCTGAATTGCTAAGCAAAGAATTATAATAGAATAAGTGCAATACGAAATTTCCATCAGCTTCTTACTGTTATTTATCAAGTGCGATATTGACAAAGTTCTTATGAGTTGAGACAAACGGAGAAATTGCAGGATGCAAGGACGAACGGATTGAATGGCCTTTACCAAGAGCATCCAAATACTGTATGTATGTATTAGGAAAGCAACAAATGTCGAGCACCCGATACGTCATGATACGAATGGAGATTGAATCCAGTGTGCCATCTGAAGAAAATAAAACATCTTCAGTGCTGAAAAGCAGTGGAATTCAAGGGTAAGCGCCAATGCACAGTTCCGCATCCCTCATTCACTGCACTTATTTCTCAAAATATACAGGGATTGAATTCACACGAAAATCAAAAGCGTTCGATCAGAAGTGAGCGATAGGGAAACAGTCCCAAAGGAAATGATGTCAAGTCAGCGACAATCGATCTCGTCGAAGATAGACTTTCTCTTTCACGTCCAGGATTTCACTGGAGCATACATGTAGTTCTTGGTCCGTTAATGATATGACTGAGAGAATGCAACAGGTTTTTCTGAACGAACATGGCCTTCAGCAATTTCCTCACTCTACTGGGATTCTCGCCTTAATCCCTGCAACTAGAATCTGCGCCTTCTGCATGATACGTTTACATTTTGTCATCATCAAACCTAAGGGAAAATGCACAAGAGTCCAGAAAAAAGCGTAATATGGATGCAGTGAGGCACTGGCATGAAAAGAGAGCACTACTAATCGGGGCTACGTGTATGTACGAGCAATGTCAAAGTCCAGGAGCCTTTCTTGTAGTTATCAAAACTTCTCTTTAGAAAAGAAGGTAGCGAATGACGGCATTGATGTACCGTATCCATAACACAAAGAAGTGCACAAAATAAACTCTGGTAACTCGAGCGCATGTGCAGGGCTACTCTTGTGCGACACAAATCGGGCGCAAACAGTTTCGGTCTCCTGAGACCAGTTCGACGAAAGCATAAGGATGGCCAGGGCCCTGAGCCTCTACGCTGTGAAGCTCATTCGCTAGGATGGGAATTTCATAGGTGAGTGTCTTGACGATTTCAAGGCAGTTGAAGTCGAAGCATTTGCTGCAGCGCCTAACAGCTGAGCCTGCGTAACCGCAGGCATGGAATACACCAGCGATCGCTCGGAACGTAGGAGCTGAGGCCGATTGGTGGTAACAGTACTACGGTAAACTATGATGGAAAGTCATTCTGTTCGGTCACACATGGAAACTGTCTAGACGACGTTCCTTTGTTCACGACCTGGATCCGTGCCAGGCCGTGACGATTACATGAAAGAACCGGAGTGTTCAGCGGACTGATGAAGTCATCAAGCCACGTGACCTTTCGCTGAACTGGTGAAGAAACTGGTCGTTGAATGCTTGGGATGCACGGCGGCCTACTTTTTCTCACGTGGTCTTGGCAACGAAGGACCATTTTCTAGTGTTTCTGAGACTTGAGGGAAAGCTGGCTGGTAGCCTTTTATTCAGGCTTATTTAGACTAGACTGAAGTTCGATGAGTTTTAGCGGGACCAACTTCATTTTCAACAAACTAGTTTTCCTAACAATCTCTACATTATTTTATTTTCTGTGGATCTAAGTACTGAAATCATTACTAGTTATAGCCCTGTCTACATGACTACTTGCAAAGTACAAGATGATATCGATTTACCGAATCAAGGGTAAACAGTAGTGGGCCATGCAAAAAAAAAACCCGGGCGGGATTCGAACCCTTGTTCATCACAACGACGAACAACCGTTCTATCCACTACACTACGCTTTCAAATGTTAGCATAACGCACGATTCACCCACAAAACAACTTTTTTGTCTATCTCAGAAATTTATACAAAGCGTTGCCGGAAGCCTTCCTGGACTACCCGATGGAGATCGCAGGGAACGTCGTGCAGTGAACCCCGAACACTGCATCGTAGGAACTGCGTTTAACTTTGGATCTCCAACGGAGTGGAACCAGCGACAGGGACGGATTACAATCCGCCGCTCTAACCACTGAGCCATCCGAGCTACTTTTTGGGCGGGTGTTTGTTGGATGAGTGCATCGGTCGTACGGATAGGCAGCGTAGTATTTGCAAAAGCGGTGGATCCGAACCCTTGCTCACTAGAACGGCAGACAACTAACTAACCGCTATCAGACAAGACAACTATCTAACCGCAATGCTACGCTGCACGTCCTAGCATTTCGCGCGATCCACTCACAAACCACCTGCCGGGTCTGGACGCTTACTTGCGTGCGCCCTTCTTGACGGTTCAGTGAGGTGGCGGGGAACGTCTCCACAAAACAGATAAGTTGCTCGATTGCTCCAGCACAGTCCGACTATTTCTTGTCATTTAGCTGACTTCTCAGCAAGCTTTTGACATTATCGTTCAAATATGTTGAGCAGTACGTCTCACCCGTCAACAACTTGGTCCTCAATACAGTATCGCCTGAGCTCTCAAGATCAGTTCTGACAAGTGGAAAATCCACCTACATAATTTCCGAGGAAATGTAGTTTTGAAAAAGTTGAAGGTCTTCTGAATGGTTTCACAGCAAATTGTTCGCAATCGCATCGTGAGGTCAGTGGTCACCATGGAAGTACTCATAAGTACTCTACCTCTCTCAAAGTTGTAGCCAAAAAATGTTAGAATTTTCAGCGCTTGATCGCAATTAGTGGGCGGGCTTGTCAGGATAATTAACGGATTCCTGGTAGTAGATTTGGTGGCACCCGCTCAAAGTCAAAGGTTATTGGGTACAAACATGTGAAGTGCATTGCTCTTAGTCTGAAGGTGCTTTCCTTTTTTCAAAATTATTCATCCTTATAGAAGTTATGTGAAAATGCCTCAAATCCTGCGAATAACACGGATCATGCGAGAATTTTTAGTTTTTACGCCTGTGATTGTACATACATGTCATACTTGGGACCGAACAAAAACCGAATAATTTTGCTTCTTTAATTAACAATCAGGGAAACAATTAAAACTTAAGGTTATTCAAGAATGAGAAAACTCTAAGGATCTTTTTGTTTTTCATGCAGCACTATATTGGTATCTATTCTTGGAAAACTTAAAATTTGCATTTATTCGAAAATGAGTATTTTGGCCTTCCAATATCGAATATTTCAAATAAATCGAAAATTCAAACGTTGTTGCTTCAGAGACCAGTACTGTGTTGTATGAGAGGCAGGGAAAGCCGTAGGGCTTTCACATTTTCAAGTATATGATTGTACAAATCGCTTCCTAAAGTGTTCATGAGAATAGCAAAATTATCCGATTTTTATTCGGTCCCAAGTATAATACATACATGTACACCTGGAAATAAAAGTGTATGTTTTTGGCATTTTTTTGACGAAGAAAAAAGGTGAAAAACAAAAATCACAACAAAACAAAGAACAACAAATACCGTGGATGAGTGGTTAAGATGGAAACTGAAGAAGAAATTCTGTTATAAAAGGGTGTAAATGTTGTAAAAGGCATGCATAACTGCTTCTGTGAGGTTATTCTGTTATTCTGCTTTCATCTCTACAACAACTGCTTTTCTGCAATATTCCAAACAGTTCAAGTGCCTCCTGCAAACGATTCATAGAAATCCACAACTTCAGTTCACAACACTGCAATTTTGTCTTCTGCTTCCATATGGAAAAAAGCTCGAGAATCCGAGTGTAACCTTGCAGCCACAGCGATGGCATCGTCAATACTAGGACAGAACTGATCTTCCCCTATAATAGTACATAGAAAAATCAACAGAGAAGATATGAATGAGCAGAAATGTACATAATTTATTCTCACGTAGTGTCTTGAAGAGTCCAGCACGTGCGTACTGAATGCGTATGCCGCCTAAAATGAGAGCATTAGAGAAAGGTGATACCAAAATGTAGTTATTACCACTGAACCTCACACGAATGAAAAACAAAAACCCTTCTCCAGCCGTTCAAATGGCTTCAATGGTGACCAAATCTTAAAAAAAACTCACTTTTTAGATTTGCGAAAATCAATAGCACTTTCTTGTTGAGCATTTCGTCGTTTATCTGGAAGGACTTGCAGTCAAGAAGTAGGAAGAAACATTAACTGCTGTTCTCGAGTAGATGGCAACAGATCGCATGGAACGGAATGTCCCTACACTGATCCCACATCTCCCTGAGTAAGCGTCCCAAACATTGCTATCTATCACTTCCTATGTTCTCCCTCAGGCTATACCTGTACCAGCACCTCGGTTTAGGGGCTGGCCTGATGTACACAGGTTAGAACAAGAGCTCGCTCAAATGTCAGTGAAGCTGGGATCATCATTCCCTCGAAATGAAATATGCTAGCAGGTCAACGACAGCGGAGAAGGCATTTGAATCCTTTGCGAGTTGCCCGCTCGCAGGTAGACCAGGTCTTATTTTTAGGAACTGTTCAATATAAAGAAAACCGTTTCCTTGCTTTTCGAATTATACGGCTTGAAGTAAAATTGAGACCCAACAAATTTTGAAAATTAAAACCAACCAACCGGAGGCTCGGTTGGTTATCTTTCCAACGCATTGGTCTCAAATACTTCTCTTGTTACTCAAATTCCTTCTTTAAGAGGACTTCGAGATGGTTAGAGCTACTTCCTAGTGAACTACTCCAACTAAAGACTGGTGCTGAGTTTTGCAGGGCACTTCGGAGGATTGACCGTATACGGGAACTTCGTTTACAGGAAATTTAGGATCTTTTCTAGCTGTACTTTAGTTTTTTTGTTCTTGTTTCAGCGCCTAATACTAATATCGCTGTTTTTTTCCTCTCAACTTTTCTGTAGGTAACACTTTGAGGTGATTTTCCGACTACCGCCAAGTTTTCATGCATTTCATATGGAAAGAACTTGCTTCACTCTTCTGGCTTTCTTGAGATGCTCTTGGTAATGTTGTCTGATACGGGGTCCGATCAGATAATCTCTGCACTCAGGTTCGGTGACGCTTCTAATTGGTGGGACACATGCTAAGCGTCCTAGGAGAGTCAGTAAGGTGTAATTCCACTTTCTCATTCCACACAGTAGCTGTCAGACGGTAAAGGAGTTTTCAAAAGACAGTTGTATACGTTGGTGCAGTGCTCTATGTTTCATTTTTTGTGTTCTAACCCTCCTTGTTTGTAACGCACATTTGAGTGCAATAAATAAATAAATAAATAAATAAATAAATAAATAAATAAATAAATAAATAAATAAATAAATGAGTAAATAAATAAAGAGAATAATGTATTTCGCCAGATGGCCACCTCTCACAGGGTGGGCATAGCGTCCTTGGACAAAGTTTACCACGTGAGACTGTTGTTGTGATGATGTGTAAACTGACATGCTTCGTAAGGAGACCTTAGCGACACACCCAGAATCCTCTGCTTTCTCCCAAATGCTGTATTTCACAAATGCTCGTTTTTGCTTATTTTTGAGAGCGCGAGAGAGAAGGAAGTAAACCTCTCTGACAGCGTCCACACCCATTGCATCTGTGTACGTCCACGATCTGCAGTCGAGAACTATTGCGTTCCACCCAGGCACCATACAGAAAGAATTATCCTTTTCCTCAGAGAATACTGAAATTCACTGAGTTCTAATAACACAATAGACCTCTCCAAAATTGTCATCACAGCTCCAAACTAGCGCTCATATGCTCATGCTATGATTCAGGGAAGACTATCAGAAGAAAATTGTGCAGAAGCGCCGAAAATCATTAACGGTGCGGCTCGTTCACTCTTACAGACCCGTTAAATTCGCATAAAAGACGGAATTTCTCCGTATTTTTTACTCCGCATGAGCTGGCCATTTTGCTTTTCTATACCACAATCTGTTGAAATACGTAATTAACGAAGTGTTTGGGGTTCACAGCTTAGAACGTCCCCCGTAATATCCTCCGGGTAGTCCAGCAAGGCATCCGGCAATGTTGTGCACACATTTCTAAGATCTATAGTAGGAAAAGTTGGTTTGTGGGTGAATCGCTCAAACTGCTGAGACTTGCAGGCATAGCTCAGGGGATGGAGCGGTTGTTCGTCGTTATGGCGCCCAACGGATCGGGTCAAAGTTGATGCCGAAAAATGTTGGAATTTTCTGTGCTCAGCCCCAGTCGAAGGGCGGGGTCAGGGCAATTAGTTGGGGAACTTATCTCGTGCAACCGCGGTTCGGATACCGCTCGGTCCCTTTCTCCTGCAAATAATCTGTGCTATCTAGCCGTACGGCCGCTGCAGTTACCTAATCAGCACTAGTGGAAAAAGTAGCCCGGATGGCTCAGTGGTCTGAACGCAGCTTTATCAGATCCTAAGAATCTTCTCACCTTGTTCCTTCTTTAGCGACTCCCGTATGCTGCTCTTCAATAGTTCCGCATTTGTGAAAATGACTGGCGCATCGAATCTGATAACTGGAACATCTGTGGGTGTTGCTCGCGAATAGCTATCCAGAGAACGGTACTCAGATTCAGCAATTTTACCAAGCAGTGAAATGCTGGGTCTGAAATGAGCAGCTGCTTTATGGCCTGGCTAAATTAGAGTCGCAACGGTGGGTCATTGAAAAAGTTTTCTTGTGTAGCTTCTGGAAGAGTGAACTCAATTGGAACAACAGCGCTCATTACTGAGATCAGCTTCGATTCACCAAAGCTGGTGCACTCTAGACAGCTCCATGTACTTGTTCTGCTCTATAACGGATGCTGCGAGAGTTTACTGATTAGAACTGACGAACTACGCTTGCTTCCTCTATTCAGTTTTGCTCATCGTGAAGTTTCCTTTCTTCGCGCTTTGATTTCTAATGCTTTCTACTTTTCTTGCTGCTAAGATGCCTCTCCAGTAATAGACACGCTTGCTGTCCTTTGAACATTGAAGAAAACACCTTTGTGTTCTGATGATCACGGTCATCAAGCTTATAACCACTCCACAAGCGAGACCTTGAATGATGTCCCAGCAGAACGTGACGAGAGCAGTTCCCACCCAAGCAACCTGAAGCGGACTAATTCGTTCACAACAAACTTTCATGCATGCTGATGAAAAGAGCACCTAACCAACCACGTCAGTTTTTGAGAAACGCCACAGGACCGGCAGCTCTTGCACTTTCTTGAGTAGTGAAAATAGAGCAACAACAACAATTGAACTCAGAACGCATGTTGGGAGCGGTTCAAGCACTGGAGCAACGAACAAGATCACCCCAAGAATGGCACAGGAGGAAACGAAGCCGGAAACCTGCAACATTTAGGGTAAGATGAGTGCACATATGTAGGATAACGTGGTGCGAATAGAAAGGCGCAGGTGTCTGTGACGCATGCAGGATCGTGCAAGTAGTGTCCTCAAAACCTCAAGGGTCGGCCAAAAACTAGCAGAAAAAATGAGTAGTACGTAAGGGCACACTTTTCGTCATAGTCTCAGCTTCTAACAAATTTCTGTGCTGTATGTATGAAACTGACTCGCGACGCAGGAACTATGTTCAGAATACTATATTAAAAAAATTTCGTAGTTGTAGCCTCAAACATGGAACATGCTCACGGACGCTTAATTTCTCCGAAGGGAGCTCCAGAGACTTTTGTACTGAGTAGATCGGTATTTTTTTCAAAGAAATCAGCTGAGAGCTTTTTTGTGGAACCACACTGATAACCACGCAGAACAGATCTTCGAATGGGGAGGGTGGCCGAATAAGGACACAGAAAATCAGATATGTAGACCTGCGTCCTCGCCCCGGCTCCGTCATTGATCAGGCTCCGAGACAACGATGTTGTGGTAGGGAATACAGAGAAGAATGAAGAAAAACATCCAACAAGGCCAAGAGCGAGCATTTCCTGAAACCAGCATCGATTGGTTTCTCCAGCGATCACCACCCTCAACTCAACATCATAACACTGTCAAACCTGATCGTTGTTTATTTGGTACTTGTGCTTTCTTGCAAAAAGCTTTCCCATTGAAACAGTAATAACGTAAGACACCACAGCAATACTAGTCGCGTGACTCAGCAGATCAAGTACCAACTCGAAGCGGGGCATTTTCGGAGCTGGGAGGCTGGAAAGGTGTTGGTTGTAACAAACACAGCTCGGGGCTAGCACAGCGGTAAAAGGGCTGTAGATGAGCACCGAGGAGATGAACGTAAGTAAACGGTTACTGAGCATTGGAGATATGCGCAATTTTGTGGCGCACCACTCAATTTAGGCTGCTCATTATAAAAGAAAGAGGGAGCATATAGTACAAGATCTCCCCTAAGCTAACGAGTCGTTGGAAAAGTGTGTTGGAGTAGAGAAGGAGGATTCTGCGTTGACGGAGCAGCACACAAAGACGAAGTACGAAAAGATTCCAGATCCTTACCCTACTGGAACCTGATCAACAATTTTCACATCGAAACGATTGTGTAGATGCAGAAGACTCGAAATTATCGTGGTGATTATAAGCTGGAAAGATGTGAGTATATGCAACTGTTACTTCTCTTCACCGCAGAAAGAAGGACAGGAAGGACAAGAATGCAAGCATCGTTTCAACTCACAGCTAGGAGCTCGGATGGCAATGCTATCCTTCGCCTTTTCAGGCATGGATCAAGAAAATACTTAAACATTGAGAGGAACGTAATTGTAGATATTGACAGGGCCACAGCAACCATATTTGCTCGCGGTACAGCTATTAAGATTTCTTTCACCTTCTAAATTTATCGAATGAATTGGAGATAATGAAGAAACGTTATGCTAATACACTTACTGACAAAACATGAAGGAAGCCGTCACCTTCGGCGTAACCAAGCTCCACTCCGATTATATTCGGAAGCTGAGCAACAAAAGCCTGAAGAGCAGCCGCGAATGTGAGGCCGGAAACAACCGAGTCGGAAAGATAGGTGGATAGAAACGACAAGTGGAGAATCCACATGATCACCTTTAATGTATCTTTGGATACACAAAATCATTAGAAAATTTCATTTAGGATCACCGTGTCTAGAGCGATCCGCAGTCAGCGTATCCAAAAGTGGGCAACAAAAAAAAAAAAAAAAAAAAAAAAAAAAAA
>JARK01000326.1:9834-23888 GCA_000688135.1 Ancylostoma ceylanicum
CCCCCCCCCCCTGTCTCTGTTCAAGAACGCCGCGCCGCGGTCCGCCCCTTGTCTACGGCCATTTGAAGTTCACTGTGTATGCCTGCATGACGTCAGAATTAAGGCACTTTCGACTTGCGAAAACCGGAAATCCGCTCATCTCTGGTCGCCATAGTTGATGCTGTTGTGGACTTCAGTGTTTCAGCTTTTATGTGAAATTGAACGTCAGAATAAGGAATCCTCTGGGAAGGTGGAATGAAAGAGCATGTTAAACCTCCCATAATTTCTTGAAAATAACTCAAAATCAGCTGAAACAAATGATATATACAGTGGGCGTCAATGGCGGTGACCCGTCTGCGGCCTTGAAAATAACGCTGCGCGACCGCGCCGCTCACGGTAGAATAGTCGCCGCAGTGGCTCATCTGGGTTTTCTTGATAGTTGTTCATCATATTTGATGATAACTAATAAGAAAACTAACTGACTATCAAGAAAATTTCATAATTTGATGTCCCAGAGAGGATTCTCGCTCGAGCGGCGCGGTCGCGCCGCGTTCTGTTCGAGGCCGCAGACGGGTCACCGCCATTGACGCCCACTGTAAAAGAAATGTGAATGACGACGATTGCTTAAATGCAGGGAACTAAAAACGACCAGTTGGATACGGACCAATGCCGCCATGACAGAGAGTATTAGAGAGCATGTTCAAAGCACTATCGCTCGAGGTGTGCGGCAGACAGTCGGAGTACCACGCCGCGCCGCGGCAGTGGTCCGTACCCAATTGGCAGGTTGGCGCTCTCTGTGTGTCACTTTCTTTGAAATTCGTTGGTTCGAGTGGAATGGATTCAACTGCTAGGCGATTCTCGGTTGTCCTGCCAGCAAATACACGAGTACATACAGTCCATGCCAAATTAGGTGATGCGACGATACACTCGGCTATGGGATAATAGATGCCCTGGTAATTCTGCTTGGATTTTTTCAGAACTTTCGACATAGTGAACGACAACACAAGCTTACAAAATTGATTCAGAATTTATTCCCCAAATACTCCAGGAAATCAAAAGATCAATGACGATGACGCCATTGCGATTTCTTCGGCGTTTCCTTCCACTCGGGGACCTTCTCCGCACAATCCAGTACACAATGGAGCATGATGCGATCGCGCGAGCAGGCTTGTGCGCACTACAATGACCGTGTTGATTCTACGGCAAAAACTTGATTGAGTTAGACAAGAACAAAATCTAGGATCGAAAGAAAACACCTCTACAACAGATTTCCAAGGAGTGTGAACGTTAGACTTTCTTTGAATCTCGGCATAGTGAATACAGTTGTCTTGAATAACTAGAGAGTAGTAAAACTCAACTTGTTCGAAATCGTCTTTATGATCGGCTCTGTGTCACACCAAACTGCGTAATATGCCCATTTGGGAAGGATGGGGACTGTATGGTCTCAGGTGTGGTGTATCTCATCACCTGCCAGACATGTGGAGATCAGTACATAAATGAAACCGGGCGTCCATTGTGTATTCTGATCAAGGAACACCTGGACGGCATGGCTAGATCCAGTATGACAACAGCTCTCGGTGGTCATCGCAGACAGAATCATGGAAACAGTTCATTCGAGGTGGCTGTCACTATCTTATCGTTGGAACCCGAAATTGTAGCCCGCTAAACATTAGAAGCGTTTTGGATAACCGCTAAGAATCCTAAAATGAATAGGAAGGATGAGTGCATTGCAGTGAACAACGAACTGGCTCTGTACCAAGGCCTTTGCGGGTTTTGATCTACGGGGTCAGAAGCGGGGGCACCCTACTTACTAGTAGCGGCACACATATTCTACGCGGCAGTTCCTCTCATCGCGGCTAAACGCCTGTATAGGTAAGCATTAGCGGGTTTTACTTCTCTGATCTTCTTTTTCGTATTTACTCTCATGTTGAATTATAACTTGTAGGATGATTGGGCGTTTGGGAGGATATATTACATTTGGTTTTGACTTACCCCCAGGTACAACTGGGGGTGGACCCATTTCCACCTGCATTCCACCCCCACGAATGTCTGAGTAAGTGAGCGCGGTCGGCCAAATATAGGTGCACGGTCAGCCCGCAAGGCACATTTTGGTACCGCGGTCAGTCCGCAAACTCCATCTTGGTACCGCGGTCAGCCCGTCGCATTGTCTGAGCGTTCGCGACACATGCGCTTTTGCGTACCTCCGACACGTGCTCGACCAGTCGAGCACGTGTCATACAGCACGCAACATACAGTTCTGTGAAACTTTCGAAATATTTAGCAAAAATCGACCTGGGGCACTCTCCACGTTAGGCTGAGCGCTGGTTCCGACACGAAAGCAGGAAGCCGGCGCAAATCTCAGCTTCGGCGTTCCATCTTCGAACAAGCGATCTTTCCTTTATTTTCTGAGCAGTATTTGAACAGTTTCGGTTGAATCCATATTTGAAACAGCTTTCACTGCCTAGTATATGTCACTCGTTCACTTTGGTGAACCCTGTCTCAGCACTATCGAAGCTATGGTTGCGGAACAACCTTCACTTTTCGGCCCTGTCAACCTTTACTTTTTTGACTCCTGTCTCACCCCTATCGTACTTATGGTTGGTTGCTGCCAGGTTGTGCAATCAGGTCAAATTTGAATAAGATTTGAAAATATTTTCGGTTTTGCAAGGGTTTTCCTGCAATTTTATAATAGCTGGTTTCTTCTTCTGGAATTTTAATTAATTTCGTGCAAGCTCAAGTAAATCAAGAAGATTTGTTGCAGATTCATTTTTAGAGGAATCCAGATTGATTAATGTCTTCCGTACTCGACGTGACATGCTCTAATGCACAGATAATCGCGTGGACCGTCACACTGCAATGACCATGTTAACGTTGAAGTAAAGACTCGAACGAACCAAAGAAAAACAAAATTTAAGATATCAGTATAACGCACTCCTTCTAAGCAGTATTTCCATAGCCTCATACGTTCCTGGAATTCCGTGTATCCGACAACATCTACAGGACATGAAACAACCACGAGCCAGAAAATGATGAAGAGTAGACCTCTCATTTTCACATTCCAGGAGAAATCGACCTGTAAGAAACTTTATGTAATCTTCATCTCAGGAAAGAACGGTCGTAGCATTTTCGAACAAGTGTCCTACGCTTCGTTATTCTATATTCCGACACTAACATCGTCTTGGAAGCGGTGTCTCACCTCAGAATCGGTTTTGATATTCCGACATAACAAGATTCTCCAGGCAACGCTGATTGCGGCGGTATACCGATTTCCTCACAAAAAAAACCGGTGTCAAAGGGGAGGTTTTTCAATGTTCTCGCAAAAAAAAATCCGTGTGCCATTGTGATCAGCGTCGCTAGGGGAATTATTCTAATCTTGGAATCTTAGGATTGATTCTGAGGCGCAACAATGTCTTCACGTGGTCGAGATTTCGATCGACGACGAGTACAACTCTTGAGCAGAACGGTGGCAAGTGAGGCGTTGCACGAGGCATTGTTGCTGTTGTGGACGAAACAGCTGGAAGGTCCTTCATTCGATGCCAAAATGAGCCAAATACACGGATTTATGAAGCGATGCTGTCAGCGTGACTCTCCTTGTGTATCATGCTTTTTCTCACAATTACCAATGTATGATAATATAATGGAATCCACAAACGCAAGCACATTTGGATGACGAAAGCATTCTCATTCAGAATACATCGACACACTCCATTATCTTGTGTGTTCGCTTTTGCGCTAACTTCATAGTTTATTTATTCATTATCTTACATAAAAGATGCACAGGAAGAAAGCCCAGTTAGATGTCCACTCGTAGACACACCAGTTATAACGGTCCGGCATCCTCCAGACCGTATAAAAGAACAAAAGTCAACAGAAAGCGAAATAACAAAAGAAGACAAACACTAAGAAATGGGTAAAACTATGCTAAATACCGAGAAATATAAACAAACAACAGGAGGACTTTTGACACTCCTGTAAGGAAATATGTGTATCACTGTGATTAGCGTTGCCTGAAAATTCTTTTAATATCAGAATCTCAAAACTAATTCCGAGGTGAGGCAGTTCCTTCAAGTGGTCGAGACTTTTGGAGAAAGAAGGTTGACGCACATTCGGCCCTATCTATAGGACCTTTTATAGAGCTGTTTTTGATACCTTGAGCCAAATGCCAAAACGCTTTGCTCGTCATGACATTTTGGGCGTCATGCGTCATTTCCTATGAAGATTCCACGGATCTCCCTCATAGAGGGATCACAGCCGGTTAGTCGCGAAGGCTACGTGGCGCGTCCCCAGGTGGCGAATAGGGGGCCAATCGCGGACCAAACGCGACATTGTACTTGCCCTGAGACGCGGGTGGATTCAGGAAATGGACTCCCTGTTCCTGCAGTATCGGTTCGGAGTCGCCTCCAACAAATAAGCTCCATTATCCACTCCCGGGGAGCCCGGCTAACTCCCCGGTCAACCCCAGCAAGCTATTCCCTGTGGGTTTCATTCTTCAAGCTACACACAGCAATAATTCCGTGAGTGGGAGTGAAATACAGAAAAGCAAAACTCAGGGCCCGTATAGAACAACCTTTCAAGATATGAATCAGACCCAGCTATGGAGATATGTTTATAATATTTGGAACCGAGCGCCAGAATGCATCGCTCATCATGGCATTTCGGGCGTCGTGCGCCATTTTCCATGGTGTCAGGTGTTTTCTGGAAAACCGAAAATTTTGTTGTTCACCAGCGGTTGAATCAGACGCAGCTGCTGCAGCACGTTCACAGTTTCCTTCTACAGCAATGACACCGAGTGCATTTTTCTTTCTTGAACAGTATCTTCATGGCAAATGACGCACGATGCCCGAAATGTCATGGCGAGCAAAGCGTTTTGGCGATTGGCTCGAAATATCAAAAACAGCTGTATAAAAGACCCCTTAGGTGTGATCGAATGTGCATCAGCTTCCTTCTTTCAAAGTCTTGGCCATTTGAAGGCACTGTCTCATTTCGGAATTAATTTTGAAATTCTAATATCAAAAGAATCTTCAGGCAACGCTGATCACAGTGGTACACATATTTCTTTGGAGAAGCGCTAAAAATCCTCATTCTGAACGCCTTTCTCCTGGAGGGTTCCAGATGACCGCTGCGACACGTGGCATTGGAGTTGCGGAGTTGCTTTATGCAGCCGCGTAGCGTGTCGGGCACGCAAGACATTGTGATAGTTGTCGCAGTGAGTACTTCGAACTCTCCAAAAAGAAGTGTTTCAAATAGCGATTCTTCGGCGTTTCTGAGGGAGAAAAAGTATATCGTTGTAATCAGCGCCGCCTGGAGATTCTCTACATTTGAAATCCCCCGTTCTGCTGGTAAGGTGGAGTTCTGCCTTTACTAAATGTGCACTGATAGAAAAAAGAAAAGGAATTGTAATAAGAAAAGTTGTGAGGTTAGAAATAGCCTAGTTTCGTTTCGCACCTAACCTTACACGGAACTAAACCAAGAATATGTCTCCTCGTGCTGATGTTGAAACTTACTTTGACTTTGCAATGAAGCGCAAGATTCTTTTTCTAAATACGCAGCGAAGGCACTGCTCCTGTCGAATATCTTTCCACGATATCAGAATTGAATATCATCACCTCCTTTAAAATCCTATTTCTTCAGGAATCTGAAAATGCACTCCCTCGGGACGCTACTCCTCGTCGTCTCCTTGCTACTGGGTGTTGCGTCTGCTGACGGCGTCACTGCATACGTTGTAGACGAGACTCCTTCTCCTCCTTTTTATAATCCTTGGAAACCTGTTTCAGAGGTGTCTTCTTCTATTCCTGAACCTTGTTCTTGTCTATCTCAGTCAGGTTTTTACCGTAAAATCAACACGCTCATTGTAGTGCGCACAAGCCTGCCCGCACGGTCGCTTCAGGCTCCGTTGCGTTGTGGAGTGTGCCAGCAAATTCCCCTACTGGGACGGACCGCCGCCGAAGAAATCGCAACAGCGTCATCGTCATTGATCTTTTGATTTCCTGGAATATTTGGGGAATAAATTCTGAATCAATTTTGTAAGCTTGTGTTGTCGTTCACTAAGTCGAAAATTCTAAAGAAAACCCAAGCAGAATTACCTGGACAGCTTTTACTCTATAGCCGAGTGCACCGTCGCGTCACCTATTTTGACATGGACAATATGTACTCATGCATTTTGTAGCAAGACCACCGAGAAGCGCATAGTATTAGGTTGTTGCAAAATCGATGTCGGATTTTTGGACCACGAACTTTGGATTAATGCTTTGGAATGCCAAGTGGTGCTTTCCCCACATATTTTGTACTCGTTCGAAAGTAAATTTCTTCCTCTTTCAGCTTGTTCATTTCTGTTCAGATCTGCTCACTTTTGTAGTGGTTTTCGGACCTGAATTAAAATGTACTCGTTTGCTAAAATTCGTCTCAAACTGTTTCGTGGACTCGAACTCGATAGCAAGATGGTGGCTTGGACGTGAAATACTGCCAACCTATGCAGGAGGGAATACTCAACAAAGTGATAGTCCAGTGTTGGTCCAAGTCGTTTAGTATTGGAGACACGTGCCTCAGAGTTGTGGACTAAAATTCGATGACGTCAACGCCGTTTTGAAAGCACTGGTAGAAGCTATCACCAGGAATCCTGTTCAGTATCTCGAAGGTGGCCTTAGGGTTGATTATTCTATTATCTTTGGCGCCATCGGATGAACGAGCGTGATGAAAAAACTGAACAAGTGAATCCAATTCGATTGCCCTCCAGTATTTCACAGTGGCTCAAGACCACACTTTTCACTCAAGACGCTCTGGAAATAGATGCAGCCAAAGATCAAGACTCTCTCTTATATGCCTTACTCAGCGGACTGTTCCCCTACAGATGACCGCAAATATAAGCGGTGGGACTCATCTCTGAGAGGAAGAGCAAGCCGCAAAGATACACTACTTCAAAACGACCTCGCCGCTATTTCTGGGTCCGAAAAGCTTGGCTTCTGGTATGATGGAACAGAAATTTAGCTGAAAGATGGCAAAGATGTGACGATTCAAATGAGTGCTGAATCGGCAGAAAAGGTTTAGTTTTTGCTGAGTTACGACAACTCAAAGTCCAACTGTCAAAATCCGACATCGATTTTGCAACAACCTAATAGTTGGATCCATTTCACTCGACCCTACGAAATCTAAAGGAAGCGACATACAGAGGGTTCCAAACTGCCGATCGGGCACGGACCACTGCTGCGGCGCGGCGTGGTACTTTGGCTGTCTGCTGCGCTCCGCGACCGATAATGCTTTGGGCATGCTCTCTGATACTCTCTGTCCAACGCTGGCGCACCGCGGCACTGGTTGTTATCCAATTGATCGTTTGAAGTTCCTTCTCTTTTATATTTATTTATTTATTTATTTATTACCACCATGTAGAGGAACACAATCGTCATCATTCACATTTCTTTTATATATCATTTGTTTTGGCTGATTTTGAGTTATTTTCAAAAAATCTAGTGATGGATTTCTCATAGTCTTCCGTTACTTCTTCCCATGGGGTTCCTTATTCTAACGTTTCCTTTCACATGGAATCCAAAACATTAAACCTTCTGAAAGCCTTAGCTGGTGTTAACTTTTCTTATAATTTGACCAGGGACCATAATATAATAAATTTCTATGATTGATGGAATAGTATTTTTGTGTTCAGCTTATTGACGAGCCCCAGTAGACATGGTCCCATCGACGCCCGAGCAAAAATGGTTAGAAATCGACAAAATCACTATAATTGATGAACTAATTTTTTCTCACTACACAATGCCAAGGGCACAATGCTACATTCCAGAGCAACGTGACAACAGAATGAAACGGTAAGTAAATTACATAGACAATGCCGTAACAAGGAAAAGGGAGGGGGGCGGGAAAAATAAGGGGGGCGAGGTACCGATCAGCGGCTAACTGATCCTCAACTAAGTCCCACATTTTAACGGCAGCACTTTTTATACGCCCCTCAACTCTTTCTCACAATCAGCTCGAATACCGCGCTTGATAGATAGCTACGCGTGCAATGAGAGAGAGGTGGTGGTCGTCACTGGGTTTTTGATCGAGGGCTTCTTTTGCTACACTCATGCATATTATACAGCCTGGATACTTTGTACACTGTCAATACTCCTCCGTCATCAGTGGGGCTTGGTCTTAGTGTGACCGCAATTTTCAGCTCTTCGCGTTCCTGGTGAATGTGCACAATTTATGTTACAAAAATCATTAGTTATCTATGAAATTTAAGCAAAACGTTGCTGGATGCATTCCTGGACTACCTGGAGGAGATCGCGAGGACCGTTCCAAGCAGTGACCCCCAAACACTGCGATACTTAACTTTGGATCTCCAACGGAGTGGAATCAGCGATAGGGACAATTTGCTATTTGCCGCTCGACCACTGAGCTACGCCTGCACCTGTGGACGGAGATCGCATTACTGGCATCTGGCAGCTCTGCGAATGCTAAACGTTTCATTTTTTTAGCTCTTGTCATGTTCTTCCAATGTTCTCGAATAAACAAATCTGCTGGGTGGTTTATTTAGATTTTTCCAGTAAATCTGTCGGAAAAATCGGTACTGGTCGCTGATTTGTGCGTCTTCTGGGGATTCTAATTTTTGCAGCTTTCACACAGACTCGTCGTCTACTCAACATAAAAGAGGAATTTCGTAGGAATTGTGAAGGAATTGTGAGAAATATCTGGGTAGAACATCCATAATTTCCCTCGCCAGCACAAGAAATCTACAAATTTATTGATTCTGTGACAATCCACGGCAAGATTAGCTTGTTTGTGCTCACATTACCCTTGTGATAACTACTAGGTTCTGTACAAATAAATTGCGTTTTCCGCACATCAGTTTTTAACCCATTGTTTTTGTGTATTTTTCAACCAATGTTTGTACTGTTGTATATCGTGTTCAAGCTTGTCTGATGGGCTTTCTTTCTTTGATCATCATTTGTTCCAAATCTTATTCTTGGCTAACCTCAGGATGAATGTCCAAGATGATCACAAGGAACGAATTGGTATCATTTTGCCTCCTGAGTTCTAACTTAAAGAGAAAGCTGCGGTGGCACATGAAAATTTTGCGAAAGTGTGGGGACAAGATGCCACTTCAATTCACACTAATCAATTCCGGTTCCACAAATTCCATTAGAGAGGCATGAGCATTCAAGATGGACAGAGTCGAGGTTGGATCCATGAAATTAACGACGACGGCCTGAAATTGCTGGTGGAGAGGGATCCGCGAAAGGTGCTCATGGGTTAGTGGAGAACTTTGAGTGTCATGGTCGAGCGTCGCCGAGCAGTGCGAAAAACTTGAAAAGGTGAAGAAGATGAATCACTGTGCGCCCTATGAATTCAAAGCTGAACAGAAGCTCAACCGCACTCAAATCTCATCGGAGCTGCTTTTACGGCACAAGAATGATCCTTTCCTTGATCGGTTCGCGACGTCGATAAGAAATGGGTCCTTTGCGATAACTGCAGACCTTTTTCGCAGTTGTTGAACGAAGATTAGCCCCTGAAACTTTTTCCGAATCCGAAATTGCACTGAAAAGAGGGTAACATGAATATTCAGTCTGGAATTAGCCAAGAGTGATATTTCATGCAAACGGTAGTCAAAAAACGGAAGACCATTAGATATGCTTCAGAATGATAAACAACAATATGAGCATTGTATGAATAATACATAGAAAACAGAACAGATTAAAAACTGATGCTCAAAAAACGCAATTTATTTGTACACAACCTAATACTATACATTGTAAACTTGGTCATAGAAATGAAAGTGTCAAGTACAATACCAACGGTGTCGCTTGATGAAACTGCGCGATGTCTGCGATTTCGCGTTTTTTTCGTCGCATCTCCATAACTCTCTTTAATTTTGACCATTTTCAAAAAGGAGTAGATATTCGGAATCGGGGCGGTCCAGTCTATCCGGTGATATGCTTAGATGTTGAAAATTTGAAAATTTTTGTTGATCATGTAGAAAAATCACCTCGGGATACAATTAAGAGAGACTCGCTGCTTTGAGTCTCTCCTAATTGTATCCGCAGGTACTTTTGTTAGAATGAAGCCCGTTAATTCCTTATTTTTGTGAGGAAGTTATTACAGTGCACTATAAATCCTTTTTTCAGGTTTGGGACAAGATAAGGACAAGAACGGTACCTCATATGGCCTGGATATGGACCAGAATACCAATTTCATCAATTTCAGAAATAATTTTCACATTTTCAGCTGTTTTGAAGGGAAATCGATGTTTGAGATCTTCGAGTGAAGTTTTTTTCGACTATCTCGAAACCTCCTCACTGCGATTGTGCTTTTAATCGCATGTGTATGCGATTTAGAGAAAAAGTACCTTCTCATTGTTGAAACATGATCTTTCCGATGTTAAAACGAATTTTTTGGAAGAGATAATCCGCGAATTCACAATTTATCATTCATTATTGTTTCTTAACCTTCTGCAACGGCAACAGCCATTGTTCCCCTGTGCCATTTTTCCTCTCTACCCATATCCCTGACAGGCTATAAACGCGGCCTCGCTATCGCTCGAGCGATGGATCGCTGGGCCTCGCCGTACCCTGCGGTATTTTCGCACCTCTTGGATGCGACTGCATCTGGAAACAGGAAGGGAGTATTTATGTGAATATTTATAAATGGAAAGCTGAAAAAATGAGGTTTTACTTTGTCGACGAAGTATAGAATGAAATCCGATTCCCAACGCTTTTTCATTATGTTGTAAGGAAATCTCACGGGTAGGAGCTGGACTACAAAACTTTTGAAATGAACAGTGCTTCAGCTACATGTAATGTTGAAATTTACTATCAAAAACTCCTACCCGTGAGATTTTTTTACAACAAGCTGGTCAAATCTGGAAATATGTTTTCTCGACAAGTATGGATTTCACTCCACAATTATCGAAAAAACAAACCCTTAGTTTTTTCTCATTTATATTTCTCAACACTTTCTTCATATTTTCAAATACAGTCGCATCCAGGAGGTGCGAAAATACCGCAGGGTACATCAGTCGACGGCGAGGCCCAGCGATCCATCGCTGGAGCGATAGCGAGGCCGCGTTTATAGCCTGCCAGGGATATGGGTAGATAGGAAAAATGGCACAGGGGAACAATGGCTCTTGCCGTTGCAGAAGGTTAAGAAACAATAATGAATGATAAATTGTGAATTCGCGGATTATCTCTTCCAAAAAATTCGTTTTAACATCGGAAAGATCATGTTTCAACAATGAGAAGGTACTTTTTCTCTAAATCGCATACACATGCGATTAAAAGCACAATCGCAGTGAGGAGGTTTCGAGATAGTCGAAAAAAACTTCACTCGAAGATCTCAAACATCGATTTCCCTTCAAAACAGCTGAAAATGTGAAAATTATTTCTGAAATTGATGAAAGTGGTATTCTGGTCCATATCCTTGTCATATGAGGTACCGTTCTTGTCCTCATCTTGTCCCAAACCTGAAAAAAGGATTTATAGTGCACTGTTATAACTTCCTCACAAAAATAAGGAATTAACGGGCTTCATTCTAACAAAAGTACCTGCGGATACAATTAGGAGAGACTCAAAGCAGCGAGTCTCTCTTCATTGTATCCCTAGGTGATTTTTCTACATAATCAACAAAAATTTTCGAATTTTTAACTTCTAAGCATATCACCGGATAGACTGGACCGTCCCGATTCCGAATATCTACTCCTTTTTGAAAATGGTCAAAATTGAAGAGAGTTATGGAGATGCGACGAAAAAAACGCGAAATCGCAGACATCGCGCAGTTTCATCAAGCGACACCGTTGGTATTGTATGTATGAAGCAGAGCCAACAAAACTTAGTTGGAATTTCGGTCCAAATATTTTCGTCAAGGAACTCGTGCAACCACCGACTAGTATTGCATCATAAGGTATTAGTAAGTGGCTTGGTTTGAACACAAGATTGACAAACGATGCCCAGTAATAATTTGTAGTTATATGAGATGTAATGTATTTCTGCAGAGCTTCATATCCCATCAATTGTAGGTATATGCCCTTATTTGATGCTTACAATTTCGAGCATGATAGACTCCATAGCTATTGGTTGGGTTGGCTGCTGCGAGTACGTGTGTGCGCTCACGTCACAATTGAAGAAGATCTTTTGGACGTTTAACTTCTGCAAGCTTTCCCCGCGGAAATCCTTGCGCTGGAGATTCCCCGAATTTCAGGGTTTTTCGGGACGGTAAACTCATAGGCAGGGATGAAATTGCGTGAAAAAAGCGAGAAATGTAAGAAATGAAGGCGCGGACGAGTGCTCCGCTGTGGGATGTGCGTGCGTCCCGCCACGAAACCCTGTGAATGGTACGCATTGCACGCATCCACTGCGCCAGACCACCCACGGCGATGGCGTTAGCTGGCGCGTCGGGCCATTGAAAGGCCGGCGTGGCCGCGACGGCGACTCTTGTTTCTTTGCAGGTAGGTCGTCATTCCTTGTGTTCTTCTTACATTTGTGATGTGCTCACTCTCTATTTTACCACCCACTCCTCAGCTCCGAGTCGAGGATTTCGGCTGGTGCTGCCTTTAATCGGTTTTTGTTTTCCTGAGAATTCCAAGTGATTTCGTCAAAGCATAACTAAATTAGGAAGTTCTGTGAGAGATTTGTTTTCATTAAAGTCCAGAAAATTACAAATTCACTGATATTTATCCATAGTTCACTTGGGAACGAACACCATAAGACATTTCCTGATGCAATCATAGATGTCTTGTCTCCTAGGGTTCTCCAATGCGCTGAGTACGAATATGACAACCATGTTCGGCGAGGGTAACGATTTAGCGATTTTATCCATTTTTTTTCACTTTAGCTCGGGGACGGGTGGGAACATGTCAGGTGGGGTTCACCAATATGTCTAACACGAATATGACAGCTACTTTGCACGAAAGTATCGATCAATTGGTTTTAATGAGTTTTTCATGTTCGGGGAGGTGAAGAAAAAGGTTATCGAAACTATTTGACGTGGTGATCACTGAAATGCACTTCAAATGGAAGAATTTGTATCCTAACTAACCGCATCAGCGTGAGAAGCTTGGAGTAGTGAAACTCCCGACCAGAGCCGGGTATGCCGTCTAGTTTATAATATTAGGAACCTAGCGCCAGCGAACACTTCCCTCATCATGGCATTTTAGGCGTGATGCGCCATTTTCCATGGTGTCAGGTGTTTCGCTGGAAAAAGAAACAAGTCGTCCAGCAACCGTTGAATCAGACACAGCTTCGGCAACGCGTTCACAGTCTTTACTCATAGTTGAGTCTGATTCATATCTTGAAAGGGTGTTCTATACTGGCCCTGAGTTTTATTTTTCTCTATTTCACTCCCATTCTCGGAAATGGACATTTTCTATCTTGATCTTTATTAAAAATCGACTCCTAAAATGTTATAACGAGCAAAGCGTTGATACATGCGCCTTTATGAATACTCCACGAAACCATACCCATCACAAGGACAATGTGCAGTCCTTTGAAAATGAATTTATTCCTACGACGCTACAAAAAGACAATATGTGAGGCGCGCAGTATGGCGTTATTTGAAAGCACGTACGCTGCAAACATGCAAACACCATACGAAAATTGCTCGATGGGAGCCGTTGGTTGTGGGACTTTTTTCAGGGATTTTTCGATTGTTTCCGTGCAAGGCATCGTAGTGGGCGACGGAATCAGTAGGAATCCAGGAGACGAAATTTTGCTCGTACCTTGCCTTTAAACGCAACGGCCTAACTCAAAAACGTTTTCAAGGGTTTCATATGAAGGGACTCCCCATGAACTCGTAATCACAAAGGTATACGCAATTCAGTGCAAAATTGCCGAAAACCCCGTTTCCGAGCATCAAGTTTTGGAGAACTTGTGGGCGGACCCGAGGTCGGACCACCCAGCGAGTGATCAGGTAAATTCATTCAGTTTTTTAATTCATGTACGGATTCGAGCGAAATACAGTTGTGATGATGATAATGTCGTGATAATGATGATGACGAGCAAAATGATTTGGCGCATGACTCAAATTATTACCAATGGTTCTATAAAAGGCATTATTGGAACGTCCAGACAACATCTCCCCCCCCCCCCCCCCCCCCC
>JARK01000326.1:24001-70803 GCA_000688135.1 Ancylostoma ceylanicum
CCCCCCCCCCACCCGCTTTAAAGCCTCTGCTAAGACAAGGTTGGTTTCAGGACTGAAACAGGTTCTACAGCAAAGCGTGGAATTTTGTTCAAAAATAATTCGCACTTCACAAAACGTGGGAATCGAATACTATGACTCCTATATATTTCTAGATCGGTTTTTTAGGAATCTGAAAATGCACTCGCTGAGAGGTCCTCTCTTCACCGTCTTCGTCTTTCTGGTTATTTCTTCTCCTGCAAATGTTGAAGGAATATTTCTGATCTTCAGAAGGGATATTTCCGATCTTCCTATTTCTTCATGTATAGACGAGGTGCTTTATGTTATCTTGGATTTCACTTTTCTTTTAGATTAGTTAATTTTCGGTAATGTTTACTTTGTCATTGCAGTGCAGACGCAGAAGAAGTTTCAATTTTTGCCTGACACCTTGCATATATAAATGTATGGACATGATGGATGCGGCCTGGAAAGCTTCCACGTTCTCTTTTCGCGGAACACGTGGGCCTTTGAAAACGATGTAAAGTCGAAACGTCAGCCAAATAAATGTGCTTACTTAACAACCTGTGTGGCACAACATTGAAGATTATCAGCTGTCTGAAAGATGAATGGGCACTATTCCACATTAGGGGCCCCAAAATTTCCAAAAATTTTTTTTTTCGTCGAAACATTGTATACTTACTTACTTAGATACTTAGATGGCCCGTCTTCACTTGTCGTGCGGACCCCAGCATCGCTTCGAAACATTGTATAGGGGGATTATTTGAGGTGCTGAACACAAGTATCGTATTCATTTAGTACCGTAACCCCATTTTGGTAAAGTTACGGCAGGGTAACGGGTACCTCATAGAATTCGCTCAAATTTTGCACAAAGGGGTCATTTGAGGTGCTGATCACGAATATCAACATCATTTCGCATGCCGCCTCCGTCTTCTCCTTGAAATTGGCATTTTCCCTTTTTTATTTCATACCGTATGCCTACCGTATCCCTACAAAAGTGGGGTTACGGTACAAAATGGATACGATATTCGTGATCAGCACCTCAAATAACCCTCCTGGGCAAAATTTTAGAGGATTCCATGAGGTACCGTATCTTGGGTTACCCTACGGTGACCTTGTGAAAATGGGGTTACGGTACAAAATGAATACGATATTCGTGTTCAGCACCTCAAATAACCCCCCTATACAAAGTTTCGACGAAAAAATTTTTTTTGAAAATTTTGGGGCCTGTTGATAATTATTATTTCTAATAATATCAACCTTATTAACTATATAGTTCTCCTCTGTCCTGGAAATATTCTATTCTGTCATGGACAGATATCATTGTGCACAATAGGTACTTGTTAACCGCCAGGTCATGACTTTGATAGCACTTGTATAGATACCCCTGGCGGTTATTACTTTGAAGTATGTATCTATTGTACAGATATGAGCATCTAGGGCAACTCCGCCCAAACCTTTTGCATAAAAGGCCCTGGATGCTCAGATCTGGGCTCGTCTTGACGTATCTATCGTCATCGCTGCCATCGCCAACTGCTGTGATCTGAAGTCAGGGAACCCTTCGTGGTGTGAACTGACAAAGACGTAAACCGGCAACGGCATTCATTCGTCGTCAGTGGCTGTCATAGTCCAACTCAAGGAACCCTACGTGGCGTGAACTGAGGCGGACAATAACTGTATGCAATAAACAGTTAATACAGCTCTACTTTCACTACAAATCCATTGGTCCTCACCAAAGGGTTCCTAATGTGGAATAGTGCCGATGAATGAATAATAGTAAATCTTTCTGATTTTCTGGAGTTTCCAGGAGCACTTGTATATGCATTTATTACATGAGATCACCCATGTGAGTATGATGAAATAGACATATGACTCGACCAAGTGAAACCGAGTCGAGTTTCCAATAAACCGACTTTCCAGTGACTCGGAATGTCGACTATTCGAAAAATCCAAAAAATGGAATTATTCGGAATATCAACTGTTCGAAATTAATGAGAAATCGAGTCTCTCGAAGGATCGACTATTTGAAAAAGGCAATTACAGGGAACGCGAATCACGATTGCCACTCCCGCGGCGGCGACATTCACGCGACGCGGGCGAGCGTTGTGCTTGTTGGGTTTCCCCCACCGATGTAATTGTCCAGCCTTCGAACTGATTAAACACCATGTGAGAGCTAGCACTGAAGCGGCTGTCTCATCGGTTTCTTCTCCAAAACAATCAAGAAAACTTGCGGCGGTCAAGGCACGGCAGGTGGGAGACATCAAACTACGCCCCGCTAAAAGGTGAGATTCTGGCGAGAACTTCGCGTGATAAAAGGAATCTGGATTCGTCGAGAATTCAGCAGCAGAGCCTCTCGCCGCTCCCCATCTTCGTGTTCACCCATCACCCACGTCAACACCCTTACCGACCACATTCGCCGTCGTCATCGCCTTCAAACTTTTCGTCACCCAATTCATGATTCACCGCATCCATAAATCTATCCAACGTTATCGCCATCAGTCTCACGACCACTCCGATACACTGTGATACCAAACCTATCATATTTTCGTGTGAATTTATTCGATTACAATGAAGTTGTTATTGTTTATCGTGTCTCAAATACTCGCTGCCGTCCATCGGCACTCTATTTTCGCTCACCCATATTCGCTTTGACCGGCCCGAACAGTACAAACTTAGATTTGTGATTATGGGGGCGACTCCATTGCAAGCGACGCGCGATCGTGCTTGCCGAATCCGCAGAAAACGCGCTCCATCGATGCTCATTGTATACAGAAGATAGCGAACTGGAGAAGGCTTGAGAGTGAATAATACAGACGGAAGCTGATTCTATTATCAACTAGCAGGTGGAACATCTCTAACCTATTTACCAACAAATCTGGCCGCCCTGACTCTGTACACAACGGTTCGCCACTCTTGAGCGCCAACGCACCCCTCTCACGGCACGGGGCCTTGATATTTTCACAGTTCTGAGCACAATTGCCTCCATCTAAAAGCAGATTTCCAACTCTGCTTTATTCCCAGGTTTTAGCGCTCCTCATCCAGTGCAAGTGATTTTATTTTGATGATACCAGTCTGGCACTTGTTTATATAGAAAATCTCAAGCTTTTACGTGTTTTTATTGGCCAAGTCATGCATTTAAAAGTAAAGTTGTGGGAAAGGAACCACTCCAGACTAAATAACGAGAAGTCTGGTTGATTAATTGACCAATAATCGTTGCAAATGGGTGGGTGCACATGTAGAGATCGGCATATGGCACGCTGCTTCACTTACTTCTACTTCTACTACTTCACTTACTAGACTTACTCATTTGTTTAGTTTTCGTATAAGGTCCATGCACGAAGCGAAGATTGAACAGACAGTTAGTAGTGAGTTAGAAAACTTATTATGACTTAAGAATTCACTTGTTGCAGAAATTTAGGCTAAATTTAGGCGGGATCGGAACCCAGGCACTTAATCTCCGATAAAAGGAACCATGGAATACCATGTATCCCTTCTTCTTCTTCCCTTAGTACGTTCATATGAAAAATGGCCGGAAACTCATGGACAGGAGCAGGAACATTATGTTTCCAATAGCTGAGCCTTTCATGCAGCATCTCTTCGGACAGCTGGACCCTTTCAGAAGCATGCACTTTTTCAATTCTTAGTGATTTTGGACTTTTTTTTTTGAATACTTATTGAGAACGCCAAGATGCTTCCTCACTTCAAATTTGGTGACGATGCATGGAGTCTTGGCTCGCTTGTAGTGCTTTTAATCTCTTCCAGAATCGATGCCAGTAGAAAGTATGCCCAAATCGAATTCTTGCGCCCCGACCAAGTTAGGCACCGCAAGAGACTCGCAATTTACTAGAGGTCCGGCAAGGTTGCTATTGCGCGATATGGTCAGGGTTTTTTTGTACATCTTTAAATAACATGTATTAGATCGGCGACTCGGACATCCCCGCGCTAAACTCAAGACACTTCAGAATTGTCATTACGACGCATCGTGAAGGCGCGCGTTACCGCTGTTGTACGAATATTCTTGCATTACTGTAATTTTTCCATGTTGCATTCACAAACTTTCTTTTTTTTTTCTTCAATTTCTCGAACGTTCTTTATTAGTCAGTGCTAAAATGGTATTTTGTTAGTTTTAATTTTTTTTTATCCAGGTTGGCAAGACGGCGGAGACCTCAGTTCTTCCCACGCCTCTCAGGCTGGACACTTCTGTGCACTCCACTGCCGCGACCCAAGACCCAAAGGCTCAGACCAGGCCTTATGTGAAAATACCCCACCTCATTCTCCGTCTCAACCCCCGTCCAACCTGAAAATCCGGATTTATCGTACCGATTTCCTTCCATGTTCGAAGGTTCAGCTGAAATCCGCAATCTCTACTCCTGGCGTAATCAAAGGCCACAACTGCTACTCGTTTTGCAATATGGCGACCAAAAAGATCCAAATCTTTGTTTTTGTTTGTGTATTGTTAAACATCTCGGCGCTGCAAAGCTTTCGCTGCTATTTCAGTTGGCTTTTTCATTCGGAGTTTCAACTAATTTCGTGAAACTATAACCACATCAGAAGAACTGCTGGCGATTTATTTTCGGAAAATCCAGGAACTTAAAAATCTAATGCACCAAATCTCTCGATGCATTTCCATCTGCACTCAGAACTCGCAAATCCCCAGAAACCTGGCTTGCACTCCTATAACCAGTCAACATTACGGTAAAGATTTGAACGAACCATAGAAAAACAAAATGAAAGCCATAACAGAAGGCACCTTCTCCACACATCGCAAATACTCCTTTGGAAAGTGGTAATCAGCACTAACAAATGTTCCTTCTTTTAATGAAATAACCAGTAGCAGGAAGACGACGAAGAGTATTCCTCTCAGCGCGTGCATTTTCAACTTTCAGGAGAAATCGGCCTGTAAAAAGAGGTCAATCGTCAGTCCTAAGATTCTAGGATATTTCGCGGTCAGAAAAGTGCATTCGCAACATTTTAAAATAATATTCTACGCTCTGATAAGAACCCTAACTAAGTTTCGATTTTGTAATTCTGATATCAAAAGAATCTCCGAATGAAGCTGATCACAATGGTGTACTCATATCTTTACGACAAGGCCAAAAATCCCTGTTTTGAACCACTTCTTTTTGGAGAGTCCGAGGTGCCCGTTGCGACAACCACCACAGCGGAGACGCTGGCGATCGATATCGCAGCCGCCACGGCACGCAGCAACTCCGCAACTCTCTGTGACAGATGGCGCAGCGAGCGCTTCGAATTCTCCGGTAAGAAATGGTTCGAAGAGAGGCTTTTCTGCTTTTTTGATAGGAAATACCCATATCATTGTGATCGACGTCGCTTGAGGATTCTTCGGATGCTGGAAGCTCAAAATCGATTATGGGGTGAGACACTGCCTTCAAGTGGCAAAGCCATTGAAAAAAGGAAGATGATGCACATTCGGCCACACCGATGGGGCTTTTTATAGAGCTGTTTTTAATATTTCGAGCCTAGCGCCAAAGCGCTTCGCTCGTCCTGACATTTTGACCGTCATGCGTCATTTTTCATGAAGACATCTACTGCTCAAGGAAGAAAATGTTTAATTAAGAGAGTGAGAGTGAAATAGAGGGAAACAAAACTTAGGGACAGTATAGAACGCCCTTCCAAGATATGAATCATACTCAGTTATGGAGATATGTTTATAATATTAGGAACTGAGCGCCAGAACGCTTCTCTCATCATGACATTTTGGGCGTGATGCGCCGTTTTCCATGGCGTCAGGTGTTTTGCTGGGAAAAGGAAAATATTCGTTGTTTTGCACCTAACGCCATGGAAAATCGCACATGACGTCCGAAATGTCATGACGAGCAAAGCATTTTGGCGCTCTGCTCTGATTATCAAAAACAGCTCTATAAAAGGCCCCATAGGTGTAGCCGAATCCGCATTCCCTTCCTTTCTTCAAAATTTCGGCCACTTGAAGGCAATGTCTCACCCCACCATCGATTTTGAAGTTCCAACATCCAAAGAATCCTCAAACGACGCTGATCACAATGGTATACGTAATTCCTTCTAAAATTGCAGAAAAACCACTCTTTCGGCTACTCCTTTTTGGAGAGTTCGGAGCGCCCGCTACGACGTCTGCCACAGAGAGTTGCGGAGTTGCTGCATGCCGTGGCGGCTGCGAAATCGATCGTCAGCGACTCGTTGTGGTGGGTGTCGCAACGGGCACTTCGAACTCTCCAAAAAGAAGTGGTTCAAAACGGGGACTTTTGGCCTTGTTTTAAAGACATAAGTACACCATTGTGATCAGTTTCATATGGAGATTCTTCTGATATCAGAATCTCAAAATCGATTCCGAGGTGGGATACTGCCTTCAAGAAAATGTTATTGTCGAAATTTAGTTACGATTCACAGTAAAGCGTAGGATATCATTTCAAAAATGTTGCAAATGCTCTTTTCTACCCGCGAAACAGCCTAGAACTAAAGATTGACCCTCTTCTTCAGGCCGATTTCCCCTGGAATCTGAATACGCACGGGATGAGAGGAATACTCTTTGTCGTCCTCCTGCTACTGGTTGTTTCTACAGAACAAGCACCATCTTACGATTCTAAGGAACGCTCCACAAGGAATTACCTGAGATGTCTGGCAAAGGTACTTCCTGCTATACTTTGAATTTTGTTTTGTTTTTTTTTGGTTCATTCAACTATTTACCGTGATGCTAACTGGGTTATAGGAGTGCCATGCAGGTGCCTGGGATATTCTACCACCACCTCGTGAATGCAGGTGGAAATGCTTCAAGAAGTTTGGCACAACAGATTATTAAATTTCTGGATTCATCGAAAATAAATCACCAGCAGTTCTTCCGATGTGGTTATACTTCCACGAAATTAGTTGATACTCCGGATGAAAAGCCCAGCTGAAATAGCAGCGAAAGCTTTGCAGAGCTCAGATGTCTTACAAAACACAAACAAAAACAAAGATCCGCATTTTTTTCTGATCCCTATACTAAAAGACGAGTCGCAGTTGTAGCCTTCGAGTACGTCAGGAGTAGAAATTGCGGATTTCAGATGAACCTTCGAACATGGAAGGAAATCGGTGTCGGTGTGATAAATCCTGATTTTCAGGTTGGAGGGGGGTTGAGACGGAGAATGAGGTGGGGTATTTTCACATAAGGCCTGGTCTGAGCCTTTGGGTCTTGGGTCGCGGCAGTGGAATACACAGAAGTGTCGCGCCTGAGAGGCGTGGGAAAAACTGAGGTCTCCGCCGTCTTGCCAACCTGGATAAAAAAATTAAAACTAACAAAATACCATTTTAGGGCTGACCAATAAAGAACGTTCAAGAAATTTAAAAAAAAAGAGTGTAAGTGCGACATGGAAAAATTACAGTAATACAAGAATATTCGTACAGCAGCCGTAACGCGCGTCTTTACGACGCGTCGTAATGACAATTCTGAAATGTCCTGCGTTTAGCGTGGAGATGTCCGCGTCGCCGATTTATGCACAAATACTCAGCTATTGCCGCCTACTGGACGCACTATAAGAGCGGTGGAAGTTCATAGAGTGGAGTAATCCAAGGATTCAAACCTTCGCACTGACACTTTTTCGTTTGCGCTATAATTACAGAAAAAGCTTGATTGGTGTACAGTGAGCGCTTGACCCTAACTGCATTCTTATAGGCCAATGGCTGCTGGTCACAATGATAAATGTGGTTCCGTTCAAAACCGCCGAAAAATCCTGTTTTCGATACCCAAGTCTGCAGGAGCCAATGGGCGGAGTCGAGGGGTGGAGCTAAACTGCTTTCTGATTAATTCACTTCCGGAAGAGCACTGTCTGAGGATAATCCTACTCGTCGAAGGAGTTCCATCCACTTCATCCACTTCCTAACAGAATGGGAACTCTGCAACCAGCAATGCAGTGCAGGATGTGGAAACTCTGGCACCCGCCTTAGCTCCTCCAACTAGCTCGAGAGTGCAGGGTTTCCTTTCCTGACAGTTTGTCTCGGCATATATCCCCGATTTATGTGTTTACCACGGCGGACCCTGAGTGCAAGAAATAAATAAATAAATATGCGTAGACAAGTAATTTCGTAGTTTCACGACATGTAATGTTTTTCTGCAGAACTTCACATCCCATCGATTGTACAGGGTGGCGCATAATTACTGTCCCATAATAAAAAGCATATAAATGGCTTACAAATGAATCAATCCAGACGATTTCTCCACCAACTGTTTATTGACATTTGTCGAAAAGAAAATCGAGAGATCATTCAATATGGCCTCCTTTGGCGCGGATGACAGCCTTCAGGCGCTCAGGATATGCCCCCACCGCGGCCCGCACGTGATCTTGTGGAATTTCGTTCCAGGCTCTCTCCAGAGACTTCCTCAGAGCCTGAACACTGGTGTGTGTTTTTTTTTCTGGCAGGCCTTCTGTTCCAGCATCGCTCAGATGGAGAAGTCCAGGACATTCAGGTCAGGTGAATTGGCCCGGCCATTTGGAGGCACTTATGAAGTCCGGGAGGTTGGCGAGGCACCAATCTTGGGTGGACCCAGCCCGATGGGCAGGTGCTCCATCCTCTTGCAGGATCCAGTAGCCGTTTTCGTAGTGTTCGGTGGCCCAAGGAAGCAGATGATTCTTCAGTATTCCCAAGTAGACGTTTTTGTCAATCCTGACGTTTTTCCACAAAAAACAGGGGGGTTCGCCTGGTCGCTGACACTCCAGCAAAAACCATCACAGATGCTGGATGCAAACTGCGTGATACGATCCGGCCTGCTGCATCGGCTTCTCTGCTACTTCCTGCGTACAACCTATCATTTTAGGGATTGTACACCTGCTCGATTGTGAACAGTTTCTCATCCGTGAAAAGCATCCTCATGTGGCCACCACCGACGGCCCTCTCAAGGAGCGCCCGGCATTTTTTTGCTTTGGCAGCCTTCTGGTTCTCGCTGAGACCATGCAACCTTCGGAGTTTGTAAGCTCGCATCCCAAGCTTGTCCTCAACAATTCTATGGAGGCTTCTCCGTGAGACAGACAGCTCGGCTGCCATCTTTCCCATGCTACGGCATGGATTTATCTCCAAACGTTTCTTCACAATTTTCTTCATGCGGGCAGTTGTCACCGTTACAGGACGGCCGGTTCTTGGAAGATCGTCCGTCGTCCCTCGTTTCAGAGTCCGTTACACCAGCTTCCTATTCACTTTCAGCCGACGACAGATTTCCGAAGGTGCCATTCCCCTTCGACGCATCTCCAGAATTGCGGAACGGTGTGATGATGGTCTTGCCATTTCTTTGAAAATGAGGTAAACCCATTGATATCAGGCATATCAATCCAAATTATATGTCGAACATAACAAGAAAAAACCAGAATCAATCCAAATTATATGTCGAGCATAACAAGAAAAAACCAGACTTGAACCTGTCAGGCAGGTCAAGTTTCGGGCTCGCGCAATGATGGGACAGTAATTATGCGCCACCCTGTAGAATGGTGAGAATTTGGTCGTGAAGTTGCTATGGCTATAGCTCGCATAACTCATAAAATATCCTGATTTAATGAGTGAGCACCGTGATTGTCCAGAGTTTCCATGATCATCCCTCTCTCAACTGAGTCTATGGCGTCCTTCACATCGATGAACGTAAGGCAAAGCGGCATCCTGCACTCTCAGGATGCGTCCATGGGTCTTGTAACTATTCATGGGCTCAATCGTACTGAATCCTTTCAGAAATCTCGCTTTTTCGCATTTCTGCCTTTCCATTGTTCTTCTGATGCTGCTGAGGATTACTCGTGTGAAGAGATTGTAGTAGACAATATAAAGTATGTAGGCAGATAGGACTACACATGTCATGACGGCCTACCTTCTCGAACAGCAACATGGGCTTGTCGGTCCTCCATAAGCTTGGTATTCTGCATTCGGGCAGGTACAGAGTGAAACGTCTTGCCTTGACAAGAGGGTAGGTTCTCCAGATGATCAGATCGAATCCTGTTGTGACCGGGAGCGGTACAGGTTTCTCGCGGGAGTGGAGCCCGTGTCAATGAAGTGAGCAAGCGACAAAGGTGAAAGTGGTGGTGAACCCGTACTAGGAGACCACCCAACTTACAAAAAATTTATTGTTTTTCTTCGCTCAAATGGGCAACTACAAAACGATCGTGAGGAAAAAGGTATGAAAAGGATGAGTATCGTTGAGACGGAAAACAACTCATCAACTGTACGGCTACGCGGCCTTATATGCCGCTCACTGCCCGCCAACTAGAAGAAAATCAATCTGACCTACTCATGAGTGGCCACAATGATCATAACCAGACGAAACCAAACTGAATGAATGGTCAAAAAACTGATATAGATAAGAACAACACACAAACAATACAACGCTCAGAACCTAGAAACATCCTATTGAACCTAATTCTTATTTATCTCCTACATTCCTCCCCTGAAGGAAAGTGGCGCCTCCGCCCGTGCGGTGCACGTCGAGAGCTTCTGCGGCTACTGCCACTTCTCCCACGGTATCCGTAACTGCTGACAAACTGCTGTGGATACATTGGCATTATGGGATTCCACTGCATGTACATGGCCTGTGGTAGCATTGCAAAAGGTGGGGTTGTTATTGCCATTCTGAAATACTGTGTAGTTGGTATTGTAGCAGAACACGAGGTTGTTAACAGCTTTATTGGCTAAAGTTTCGGCGGGATCGCCTTCTTCAGAGCCTGCAATGGGTGCGTCAAAATGTAACTTATCCGATCAAACGTCTTTTCATCTCCACAAACGAAATTCTAAGCCCAGTTCTAAGCCGAATTTTGCTTCATCATGGTTGCCGCGTTTCTAGCGAGGTGAATCATCATTCGATACGGTTCTGTTGATATGCCGCATTGCCTCGCGGAGGAGTCACTATAATTGTCTTCACTCCGTTCCTAGCTGTGCTAGCGAGAACTGATGTAAGCCGGCGCCAGTCCTTTTTGCGGGGCGCTACTTCTGTGGTTGGCCGGCATGAACACAATTCGAAGCGTCGGTTTTCGTCATTATAGTAGTAATAATTAATTACATAAGATATAACTTACGCAATGATACAACACGAACGAAGCGCATAACCAATGAAACGGAACAAAACTCTCGAACAGCAAAGCATTAAAAAACCTAATCTTACAATAACAAAGAGGCACATGCAGCATTATGGACCGGGGAATTGATTCTTTTTTAAGTGTTGGAGCCAATGGGAATAAGGTGATTCCTGCATAACTTCTCGAATTTGGGAGCCGTTCTATGCACAAAAAAAATGGCGCCTACAATTACGTCTGGCTCTCTTGAGCTGAAATTTCATGATTCCTCAACGGGTGAATAATGCTCTGAGACAGAAAAGATTCTCAGGCAACAAACCGCATTTTCCGTAGATGATTTTATGGAGTAAAAGTAGGTCGTTGACCTTCCTACGAAAGGATAGTGTTCTCAGTCCAAAATTTATGTTCCTTTCGTGGCTAGAAGGAATCATTTATTAGGGTGTCATTCTAGAAGAATTTATTAGTTGTTAATTTTTTCAGTATAATGAGGTAGTGTCAAGAATGGCTCTCTTGACATCTATCCCTACTGGCGCTCGTAATCTATGCCTTCACTTCGAATGGAATCATAGAGAAAGCCAACAGAACGAATCAGAATGTGTTCTGGACTTTTTAAATGGTAAAGTTGCTTTTACAGCTGTGGGGATCGCAGACTGGAGTTCCCTTTTCAAAAGCGGGATTTACATAGGTTTATGAACTTTGAGTAAAACTGATCCATTTTTGGTTGTAGGACCTCTAAATATGTTGTGCACCACTTTCATGGAGAACTGTGAGCACTTCTCCGGCCCTACCGCTGTTGAGATATTTTCTATGAGTTCACTTTTGCAAACTTCATTCCTTCGTTATTGATCTCATCTAGCTGATCCACGGGGAATCCTCTGCCGCCATCGTAGGGAAGAGAAAGTAACGACCCATCGTGACAGATTAAACTGCGGAAAACGTGATCACAGCAATATTTGAAGAACGTAAATGCCTTTTGGGCGGCTGACATCGTTACAAACTCGTATAAAGTGACCATATACGAAGTCTTCTATCGAAATCAAGCGTGTGAGACCATAAATTGAATGAAATTGTATTTTTCCGATCGTTTCGCTTGCATCCGCCATCATATCCTTGAAGCGTTCTTCGTGCACAGTACATGAAAACGACTCGTTCGCACTTCCACTGAGCTCGTGTCGTCTAAAACAACGAAAAAAAAAGTCCTAGGGGAGGAGCATCTCCATCGCGTGTACGGATGGTTGCCCTTCAGGAAAAACTTTTAACTGCAGCATGTGGACGCTTTACTCTTTTTGTTTGGGCTCTAGATGCACATGTTCAACCTCATTTAGCACAGCTTCGGGTGCGTCGAACAGGGTTCTAATGAATACTTTCCTTTTCATTGATATTTAATATCAGAGCAGAGTTCTCACTTACCTCGATTACGTGATAGGGACCACCCCAGGGATCACTGAGCTTAGGGAATCGCTTACATACTTTGTCCCTGGGAAGCTTAAGGAAGACATTGTCACATTTTCTTGGGCTTTCCTTTGAGCATTCCTTTGTAATCCAGCCAACAATTCGTGTTTATAGTCGTCGGTGTCAAAATGATTGAACGACAGTTCGTTTTGCGCGATTACTGCTGTTGGGTAATTGAGGTCGATTACGTGCAGGAGTTAAAAGGGGCCCTTGCCTACGGCGTCATGTGGGGAAGAATTATATGAGAAAACCATCATAAGAAGCAGCAAGTCCCAGGCCGCTGGAATTATCGTCTTCTTCCTCAGTATTTTTGGGAGCGTTTGTATTAGCCTCAGCCATTCCATTCTCCCGTGGGTTATACCCTTTAGTCTTGGAGCGTCATCTTGCAGATAGCCGACAAAACAGAATATATGAATTCTGGACCCTGATAGCCGACAAAACAGAATATATGAATCCTGGACCCTGATCCGAACGGATTGCCTTGGGTCACCGGCACCCTCCGCATATTCACTGCTCAAACACAGCCCGTGTTGCCGTCCTAGCACTCTTATCAGGAATCGGGTAGGTACCTGCGAATTTGGAAAAGTAGTCTATTACTACTAGCGCGTAGCGGTTTCCTCTTTCGTACCTGTCATACCTACCTCTACTAAATCAACGCCAATCACCTCATATGAGGCGCTTGTAGTGAGAGGCTTGATAGGAGGAGTGTGCGTCTCATGGGACCTTGCCAGGAAACACTGGAACACTCCTTGAACCACTAAACTATATGTGTGTCGATTCCTTCCCAGAATACGACTTTTTAATGCCTCTTACATTGTTTCCAACCGCTCAGATGACCTGTCATTACACCTCCGTAAGCTTCGTCAAATACTTACCTTCTCCTGGACCTTGGTGCTATCCCTACTATTGCGTTCCCCAGCATCAGTTTCAAGTCACCGCTGTCAATGAGGAAGTCCGCGAGTATGTGTTTCCGTCCACATCGAGGTAGTGTGACTTCTCTAGCGTCGTTGCGTCTCTCCACGTTCTCGATCAATTATTTGAAATCTTTGTCCGCTCTCAGTTCTTGGACCACTTACTTTCTTCCTTGTTCACCTCGCAGATCACGACGTCGTTCCCTGGTAGTGTTATTTCATCTTCCTCAGAGCTTATTGCACTTCGTGAGAGTGCGTCGGCCACTGCATTGGCTTTTCCCGCTACGTAATCTATCTCCAGACGGTACTTCTGTGCCTCCAAAGCCCACGTAGGACTGTAGCGAAGAGGTTCATCCTCCCAAAGAGACAGGTTAGCGGTTGATGATCTGTCCTTGCAATTGTTCGCAGCTCATAAACAAAAAATGGAGCTTTTGTAAAGCAAACACAACCGCTAATGCTTCGAAATCGGTGATGTGGTAGTTCTTTTCAGCCTTTGTTAGACCTCTGGACGCGGGAAAGACCGGGTGTAGCAGTTTGTCTACTCCTTCTTGCCATAAAATTGCTCCAAGATCTTCACCACACGCGTATGTATAGGTCACAAAAGGGTGGTCTCCCTTTTCTTTTTAGTGATAACTGACTGAGCGAGCAGAGCGGGAGCCTTTGCCTGCTTCAGTTCCTCAAACTCTCGAGCTTCTTCTTCCGCCTATTTCCACGTCGATTTTAGACTCACCAAGCTGTAGAGTCCTTTCGTGATTTTCGAAAAACCCGCGATGAACTTTCTGTAGTAGGACGCCATTTCCAGGAATGTCACAAGTTCTCCAACATTCGTTAGCGCTGGGTAGTCCACAATTTCCCACCCCTTTTTCGAGTCGGTCCTCACGCCGTTCTCGTCGTGGTCTCCTAAGAACGATACGCTGTTTTTCACAAAGGCACACATCTGGGACTTCAAGCGGAGATTCGCCTTACGGAAGGCCTCCAGTACCATTTGCAACACAGTATAATGACGTTCCAGAGACTCTGTTGTTGTTATTTTTTTGTTATTGTTGTTATTTTGTTAAGCTCGCGATAATCGATACCGAGCCTCAATGTGCCATCTTTCCTTTTAAAGGCAGCACCCACGATAATTCTCATCTCGGAAATTTTGAATGTTTTGGAGTCTGAGCGATAGTCACAGTAGTTGTACGCAAGTTGTAGCACCAAAGGCATCCGCATTCTCGAGATATAACAAGTTGAACATGGGATGCGGGGATCCCCAGGCGAGTTGTAGCGGAGCGCGAATCAGCTGTTCCCTGCCGCAGTCGGTCAGTTTTTCAAAGAAAAATTAGTTGCTCATGCTCATTTCGGAAAGTTTTGCACTGTAATAAATCTCCTTTCCTCTTTTCAAGTTCTCTCAATTGTACTCGACCATATGATCCCTTGTTTTACTCAGAATTGTCAAATTTTCACATTTGGTATGAATTTCAGTACTTTTGGTTCTTTACACTTAACCAAAAGTTTTCTTTTTTTTTCATGAGGTATGCTTCCGGAGTGAACATCCTGATCAGAGTTCGGCTGGAGCTTAACTCAAGGCAAGCGGGATTTTGTGGAAGATGAGGTGAGCGAAGCGAACTTCGTACTTGGGACTTGCAGTTTGGTCAGACAACCATTCACTCCTCTGCGAACAGTCTAACAACCATCCACTCATTAGCAGATAGAAACAAAGAAGGAAGATTTAACAAAGGAATCTTAGCAGTACTCACAGCTCCGCCGGTACTGAACGGATTCTGCTCAAACTTTGTAGTGAGATTAAAGGTACTACTCTTCTGTCAACTGCCAGAGGAAATTGGATTTAAATGATTTTGACGAGAGTTTGTGAGGTTATTATGCGAAATTTCCGCCAACAGCACTACTGTCAGCGCTTGTAGCAGAACAGGTTCTGAACGGATTTTTCGGTAGACAAGCATAAGGCTGCAGTTAGCTAAGTTTTACACAAATCCGAAAAAGAATTGGAATCAATGGTAGGAGTTGCAGCTGAAAGAGTACCTAGCACTACCCACAGCTCCGCCGGTTTTGAACGGATTCTGCTCAAACTTTGTATTGAGATTAAAGGTACTACTCTTCTGCCAACTGCCAGAGGAAATTGGATTCAATTGATTTTGGAAGGAGATATTACTCAAGGATCCTCTGAACCCTAAATTTACCTTAAATTTAGGGTTCAACACCGGTCCTGAGGATTTTCAACAACTTTCTTCAAAATCGATTATTTCCAATTGTACCAAAGCGGTTAGCTAGAGCACAGGCTGCTCGTTCCAATGAACAACAGAATGGCCTAGTTCGTTTAATTACAGTGAAAATACAACCCTTAACAGTGGTCATCTGCACCAGTTCGGCACAAATTCCTTTAATATCTTTTCCCATAATCAATTATTTCCAATGTTATTCACATGGTTGGATCCAGCACCACTTCCTCATTCGTTCCGATTCTATAAAAGCTCCTTTATTTTTCTATGATTTTCCGCAATGTTCTCGGAAGAAAAATTTGGTGTACGTTTCTTAACGTGTTTAGACGTGCTTTTCCACCACTAACAGGTTAGCTGTATCATCCTGCAGAAGATCGATCGGTACCGGCTTCGACTGCTGATTTCAAGAAATGTCATGCCTCCTTCTTGTTCATGATTTCTTCAACACCACAATCTCCTTCCTCGCTTTTCCCTTTTTATTCAACTCTTTTTTCTGCTGTATTATATCATATCTCCACTTCGTCTACGTTGTGCATTTGTCTATTCTAACCCCTTCAACTAGTCCCTTCTCTGAAGTCAAATGGCGACCTATTTGGCGAGGTTTGTTTGGCAACCTAGGAAACGGGTTTGCCAACTGGCCAGGCAAACGAACTCCGCCAAATGTCTTGCCAAACAAGATGTTCCGCCAAATGGGTCGTCATACGAACCTTGCCAAATAGGTCGCCTCACAAACCTTGCCAAATTGGTCGCCACACAAACCTTGCCAAATTGGTCGCCATACAAACCTTGCCAAATGGTTCGTCATGCAAACCTTGCCAAATGGGTCGTCATGCAAACCTTGAAAAATGGGTCGTCATGCAAACCTTGCCAAATGGGTCGCCATACAAACCTTGCCAAATGGGTTGCCGAACCTCACCAAATGCGTCTTCGTGCAAGCCCTGATTATTGCCTCGTCATATGAACCTTTCATTTTTGCACTGCACTTGAAATTTCAACAGGTGTGGATCAGATCCAAGATGTACCTCGGATCTGGGCAACTGCACCAGCAACATCCATTGATGCCATGCACGACGGGAAGTGGTTCCTGCATCCCACCCGCATCGACGTCGTGCATTTCTGGAAGTCGTTGGAATCCGCTGGACCCGGGCGACCGCGCACTACGATGCTCGGTCCGCCAAGGATCGCGGAGACATCCCTGATCAAAAATCTTGGATTGCATTCGTAGCGGTTGGGAATCCCAGCCCATTGTACGCCACAGTTCCGCAATGCGTACCTCAAACTTGGGTAACTGAACCGACGCATCCACTCGAGACCCGAAGCGTCGTATGTGCTTTTCCCGGGAAATGGGTCGCCAACATCCTCTCCCGCCATTTGTCTTGCCAAACACCCGGAAAATGTGTCGCCAACATATTCTCTCGCCACTTGCCTTGCCAAACACCCGGAAAATGTGTCGCCAACATATTCTCTCGCCACTTGCCTTGCCAAACACCCGGAAAATGTGTCGCCAACATATTCTCTCGCCACTTGCCTTGCCAAACACCCGGAAAATGTGTCGCCAACATATTCTCTCGCCACTTGCCTTGCCAAACACCCGGAAAATGTGTCGCCAACATATTCTCTCGCCACTTGCCTTGCCAAACACCCGGAAAATGTGTCGCCAACATATTCTCTCGCCACTTGCCTTGCCAAACACCCGGAAAATGTGTCGCCAACATATTCTCTCGCCACTTGCCTTGCCAAACACCCGGAAAATGTGTCGCCAACATATTCTCTCGCCACTTGCCTTGCCAAACACCCGGAAAATGTGTCGCCAACATATTCTCTCGCCACTTGCCTTGCCAAACACCCGGAAAATGTGTCGCCAACATATTCTCTCGCCACTTGCCTTGCCAAACACCCGGAAAATGTGTCGCCAACATATTCTCTCGCCACTTGCCTTGCCAAACACCCGGAAAATGTGTCGCCAACATATTCTCTCGCCACTTGCCTTGCCAAACACCCGGAAAATGTGTCGCCAACATATTCTCTCGCCACTTGCCTTGCCAAACACCCGGAAAATGTGTCGCCAACATATTCTCTCGCCTTTTGTATCGCTAAACATGCTTCTAGTCCGTTCTCCCGGAAAATGTCTCGCCAAGCAAGATTTTAACCCGTAAAATGTCTTGCCAAACACATTCTCTCGCCAAATAGGTCGCCATTGAACTTCAGAGTTATCGTCATCTCTTCATCTGGCTTCTCGCTCCCCAGCATTTTTTTTACCAATTCCGGCATTTTTCAGCCTTATTGTCAATATGAGAACAATTTATTGGGCATTTTTATATTATATGCATGCATTTAACGCGCTCTTCGATTATTCTTCTTCGAAGGGGGGTTCGCAGATTTTTTACATACCAAAGGAGACTTCGTAATTTTTTTTCGCTCGAGCTAAGCTCGTGCCGAACTCTGATCCTGATTCCTTTTCATTTGTGCTTGTTCTCCTCCTTGAAAGCTGCAAAATTAGCCAAGTTCCCAATTGCGCCAAGCAATTCGTCAGCAGCAGAGGCAGCGTTATCGACTTTCTTGATTTTCTGCATCCGCGAAAGTCGGCCTCCCTGTTAATTGGCAGCATCCGAGAACTATTTTATCATGAGTCCCGATACAATTGATTACTTTATCTTTGCTCCTCATAGTCAAAAACACAAGATCATGCTAAAATCTGAGTGACAAAATTTTTCGTGGGTGCTGCCTTTAACCAGAGCAACAGCATACTACAATAGGACTAGTGGTGAACAGTCAAACGCAAATCTGCGGGATTCACGAGGATGAACCACGGGGTGTGAGCTAATGATAGTTCCTAGAATCCCGCTACTGAGCTTCTATTTCAACCTCAGCCCCCACGTACAGGTTTCTCACGGAAGTCACGGTTCAAACCGGAGCCCGTGTCAATGAGGTGAACAAGCGACGACGGTGTGGTGGTGAACCCACACTAAGAAACCACTCAATTTACAAAACGTTTCTTGTTTTACTTCGCCAGTTGGGCAACTACAAAACGATCGTGAGGAAAAAGTTATGAAAAGGATGAGTGTCGTTAAAACGGAAAACAACTCACCAACTTCACGGCTATCGCGGCCTTATATGCCGCTCACTGCCAGTCCCCGCCAACTGGAAGAAAATCAATCTGAGCTACTCATGAGTGGCTGCAATGATCACAACCAGACGGAACCGAACTGAACGGTCGAAAAACTGATATATAGAAGAATAACACACAAAAAATACAACGGCAAAAACCTAGAAACATTCAATTGAACCTATTCAATGTGTATGTCCTACAGCGCTGTACGACTCTTCACTGAATTGATGGGACGGCATATTGTTCCTCCCTAAGATGACATGAAGAGAGGTGGACGTGGCTATTGGAGAGCTTCGAATTCAGGTCGAAGATGACATTCTCATTACCCGTCCAAATAAGTTGTTCCGCTTAGGCGCCGGTGGTCATCTTGATCTCTCGATTGATGAAGTCACGGTGGGCATTGCGAATACTTTTTCCTGCCTCGGCAGCTTTCTGCTCGTATCTCTTTGAGGTCCTCTTTGACATGTTCGCGACCACGTGCACGACCGGTCGTGCACTACCCACTTAGCGTCATATGTTTGTGAAATGTCCACAGTTTGCTAATTCGTTTTGTAGTAGCGTAGTAACAAATATACTAGCTCAGACAATGGAGCGAGCTGACCGCGGTACCAAAATGGAGTTTGCGGGCTGATCGCGGTACCAGAATGTGGCTTGCGGGCTGACCGCGCACCGAAATTTGGCTGACCGCGCACCTTACCTCAAAGTTTGGCTGACCGCGGTACCGTCCGCGGTCAGTCAAACTTCTGGCCTATTGTAGTGACAAGGCGCAAGTCATTCCCGTGAAATGTACGTTGCTATTGAGAATGTACGAACAATGGTTCTCATCTCTGCGTACATATAGATAGAGAGGCATACTCGTCTTATCGAGAATGGCGATGTGACTACAGATAGTCTCGCCGTTAAATCGAGTGGAAATCATCCCTCAGTCTTTGAAGAGTAGATGGCAATCGTGTTTCATCTTTGGAACGAAGCTCTCGATCAGAGAGCTTTCGCATTGGTATCAAGTACATATTCCGTAGGCGGTTATTTTAGAATGAACATCTCACTATCTAGGAACGTAGCCCGAAGAGTACGGATTGAATTATGGCGATGTCGGACACGATAATCTTCGACCCTCCATCTATTATACATTTTACTCCTTTTATTTGAAAAAAAGGATGGGATAACGTCTGATGTTCATTTTGATAGGTAAAATGTCATTCCTTAGCTTCAGAAAGCATTACTGTCGCTGTAAGCCACACGGCGCCATTTTAGCAGCGGGCTGACCGCGGAGCTATCGCGGGCTGACCGCGGACCGATATTTGGCGGACCGCGCTCAATTATTTGGCGGACCGCGGAGTAGGCTACGGTCGGCCAAATTTCAGTACCGCGGTCAGCCCGTTCCATTGTCTGAGAGAGTATTACACAGGCAGTGGGCAGAGCAGACCTTCTCTCAAACCTTTTCGTTGGATTTTTAGCACTAGAACAGCTAGAAGAACAATGAACTCTAAAAAATATTCTAACAACGACAAATCAGTAGACAACAGAAATGGAAAGAACCTTCGAAAAACTACGAAAGAAAGAGTAACCCTTCCGAAAAAATCTTCCCTTCTATATGTGAAGGAAAATTGCTACCGCGTGGGACCACGTGCTCGACCGGTCGAGCACGGGTCCCAGGTACGCAAAAGCGCGTGTGTCGCGAACGTGTTAGTGGCTTCTGTGCATCTCTGCTTTGCGAGCTATAGCTTGGGGCGGATTTTTTCCAAGTTCATCTGCCCTGCGATAGGCAAAGCACCCGAAGTGATGCGCGCTTTGATTGAATGTATTAGTATCACTAATCATTCGCATTCATGTGAAAAACCGGGGGTATTAAACTCCCGAGCGAAGCCGAGTATGTCGTCTAGTTGTCTGTATATGTATATAAAAATGTGTGTGTGTGGGTGTGTGTATGTGGGTGGGTGGGTGTGTGTGTGCGCGCGCGCCAGATAATGCTTTTCCTATTAATGGCTTCCTAATCACACAAATAAAACAAAATTACACAAATAAAACAAAATATTATGAGAATTATCAATCTTCTTCTTTGTTCTTGTCGTCCAACTTCTCAGCAATTGCGTCCAAAACGCCCTGCGCTTCTAAATGAACGGGGCATAGATAAATCTTAATAGAAGGAAGGATTGACAACTTACCGTGGAGAAGGTTCTCATCTCCAGGTATCGTGCTGTGCGCATTGGGTGACAAAGCACCTGTCATGATCCACTGGATCACTTTTTCGTCATCCCAGAACTAGAAGTCATATTATGGAATAGAAACGATCGGTATACATGCTTTTGAAATCATCAACCTTGCAGAGGAGCACGATCCTCTGGGTGCATTTTACTGCATCCCCCCAATCTCCTTCTTGCTTTCCTGCAAAAAAACTTAGCATAACCTGTTATTCTGAACAAGATAAAAGCGGACATCAACAAAACTAACGTGATACCAATGAAAACGAAGGACAAAAAAGAAGAGACAACGAAAACTTACCGCTTGCTTCTTCTTCACCGCCTTCAAACAATATTCTTTGAACAACTCCTTATCTTTGGAACAGGTCATGGACCTGTAGATGAACCTCATTCCGTAAAACTGAAATGTTGTGACATATACATCATGAATGTTATGCTTAGAATTATTGTTTGATACCAACTCTATTATATTCTGCGAGGTCGGCCTCATCCATATTCCACGGAAACTCATAAAAAGAATCCGCATCGAAGAAGCTCTCATTCAGCTCCATTTGTCTGAGATTTAGTTTTGGACAAGATCAAACGGAGACTTCATGTTCATTTAGACGACTCACTCCTCGTGGTGGTTAACCCTACTGCTACATTCGTATCAGAGCAAGACGATGAATATATCAGCTATTGGGATTAATTAATGAGGATTAGTGTTAAGTTCATATCATCTCATTCCGCTGAGAAGTAGGATGCATGGAGTGCATCGCCCAAATGATTATTCAACAAACAAAAAAATAAAGGGTATGATCGAATAAAGGCGCGTGTGGCGCAGTGGTAAGAGGCTCGCTGCGCACGCACACGGTCGATGGTTCGATCCCGCGCCCGCGGCCACCAAGCCGTCCATCCCTCCGGGGTCGGTAAAGTCACTGTATAGGGCATATACGCATTCAACGCCTCTACGATGATCAGATGAAGTCGAATGCGTGGCGCATCCCACATGACGGGATTGATCAACGCCGACCACTTTATCCTTTATTTATGATCGAATAAACGTTCTCAAATATGTACAGCACAGCGAATGATGCGAAAGCGTTACTTGAAACCAATGCACACGATAACGTATGCCATTATATTAAAACAAAAATGAATAAGACGTCGTTGCAGTTCGAACCACGAATCGAGACGTCGTTTTCTTATGGATCAGAATATTCTTAAAATGAAACCTTAACACCAGCAGTCTGCGGTCATTGTGAACTCACACTCCCTCAATATCAGCAACTACACAATAGACTCTGAATCGTGCATTTCGACACCACAGATAAACTTCACCATTCATAGCACTTCCTTGTAGACAACATCTCGAATAAGTAGTATGTCACCACCACTCAATTTCTGACAATTTTCATTGGCTGTTATTTTCGTGTCTTCTCTACACGTTGAACGAGACAGAGCAACGTAAATAGTACCATGGGCAAATGCTGGCGTACGTAGTGTAAGTCCAACTTTTTCGGAATTTTGTCCATGACTCTTATTAACTGTCATGCAGAACGCAAGACGCACTGGAAACTGGAATCGTTTGAATGCTATGCCTGACACCTTATTTTCGTACACATTTGGAGTGCATGGAATTAAACGCATACTACCCATAATCAAGTTTCTACAGCGCAGAATTATCGGAACATGTTTTTCATCATGTACAACATCATACAGTTGAAGATGCGTACCATTACACAGTTGAGATGTTATATCAATATTACGCAAAAGCATTGAAATACAACCTTTCTTCAACCTCAACGGATATGTCTCCTTATGTATATCCTCTTCATCATCGAAAAGAAGACCATCTATGCCATCTTCTTCCTGTACCGCTTCATCAACTCCATGAACATTCATATATTCACCACTTAGCTTTTCAACTACTAAATCGTTCACACTCAACACATCAGTGTTACGAATACTCAAAAGCGCAACATGTGTCAATTGTTTTTCGTCATTCAAAAGCTCTGGTGTATATAGCCAATCAATAACATGCTGTTTTAGGCATCACCATATCACACGGAATTCTTATTAGATTATCAATAATAAAATTGCTTGCCTCTCCCACTTCTCTTAACCAGTCACTAAAATCTTCATTTCCCGGCAGTACACGCATATTTTTCTCCAGAGTTAAGAGTCTCATCAACTGTCAAATTCCGCTATACTTGAGGGTTTCTTTTAAGATCTCTGTCTTAATAGGAGGAAGGATTGATAACTTACCGTGGAGGAGGTTCTCATCTCCAGGTATCGTGCTGTGCGCATTAGGTGACAGAGCACCTGTCATGATCCACTGGATCACTTTTTCGTCATCCCAGAACTAGAAGTCATATTATGGAATAGAAACCATTGGTATACATACTTTTAAAATCATCAACCTTGCAGAGGAGCACGATCCTCTGGGTGCATTTTACTGCATCCCCCCATCTCCTTCTCGCTTTCCTGCAAAAAAAAATTAGCATAACCTGTTATTCTGAACAAGATAAAAGCGGACATCAATAAAACTAACGTGATACCAGTCAAAACGAAGGACAACAAAGAAGAAACAGCAACAACTTACCGCTTGCTTCTTCTTCACCGCCTTCAAACAATATTCTTTGAACAACTCCTTATCTTTGGAACAGGTCATGGACCTGTAGATGAACCTCATTTCGCAAAACTGAAATGTTGTGACATATACATATGAATGTTATGCTTAGAATTATTGTTTGATACCAACTCTATTATATTCTGCGAGGTCGGCCTCATCCATATTCCACGGAGACTCATAAAAAGAATTCGCATCAAAGAAGCTTAGAAATGATTATTCAACAAATACAAAAAATTGAGGGTATGATCGAATAAACGTTCTCAAATATGTACAGCACAGCGAATGATACGAAAACATTGTTTGAAAGCAGTGCACACGACAACGTATGTCATTATATTAAAACAAAAATGAATAAGACGTCGTTGGGCGAGTGCTGGTGTACGTAATATTAGCCCAAGTTTTTCGAAAGTTTGTCCCTGACTCTTATTAATTGTCATGCAGAACGCAAGACGCACTGGAAATTGGAATCGTAAGTGAAAACACATCAACATATAGTAGACTATTTTCGGATACAAGTAAGAGAAGATTGAGTTACGTTTGAGAAGCGCCGGATGTCTTATGGCATAGACAGCAAAGGGGAATCGGAAAATAACGAAAATGAGCTCTCAAACTTTGTCTTGTAAATATCAACTTACCAGCCATGATTTCGGGCTTCCTTAAATCGTTATAGGGCCTGTTCCCTAAACCCAGTATAGGTGAAATCCACCATAAAATCTCCGAGCGGAGCAGCGTGCCGGATCTACTCGGCAGTCCAGTCTTTGAGACCAATGGGCTATTGTCGTTCCTCGTATTTAATGGTTGTGGGCAGCGCAAGACAACGTTCCCAGCGCGCAGCGTAGTCCCGCTATTGTACGCTCAAATCTGCAAATTATTCAGCCCCACGAGGCTCCCCGCACTTTCGAGCGGCAGCGGGAACGTTACGGGAATCCGCACAGCTCAACCTTCAGGACTACATGCTGGAAAAAAATGTGAGAAGTTGTGCAATGAGAATGGCCTCGAATATTATGCGAGGTCTCATGTTCTCAGGCATGGCATCAGAGACAAAACAGTACCTAACACACAAATAGAAATGCTAACATAGTAAAAGCAACAGAAAGTGAATTGTCATAATAGACAACCTCACACAGTTACCTCTAAACTATTACGCATCATGAAGTGCATCATTTAGCAGTAAACTACCAAAAACTCACCTTGAACCGGAACTCACTTATGATTGAGTCGATCCTGAAAAATGTGATTCCTGGTGGAGGGACTACTACCGAAATATTGGCTTCCGATCAGAACCAGGCATGCCTAATACAGGGCTGCCGCAGTTTCGAAAATCCGCATCCTTGTTGTAAAAGATGGTGAGGCGCGCGAGGGAGTAGGTCCCGTCGCGGCGGTGGTCAGCCCGCTAAAGGTGCGGATTTTTGAACGAGCGGGTTGTGATTCTTTATATTACAAAAGATAGAAAGAAGATAGATTAGAGCACAAAATACGACAGGGATGAGAAAATGGAACAAGTAGGGTATCAGCATACTATGTGTATATAATAAAGCGCTGGCCAAGTATTGCAAAACTGTCTTATTGATGCCGCCCGGTTATTAAGCCTTTTCTTGCTCAATTTTCTTTTCATTAAAATAGTTTCCACTATTTGCTTCGTAAGAAATCATATGGACAATTCCATCCATTTTCACATAATTGAGATTTTCAACAAAAAAAAAAAAAACAGTCAAAAGTTTCAATGCTTAATCTTATGACGCGATGTTGGATAATAAGTAGGAAAGAGCACTATTCCACTTCCTCTTTCCCGAAATCCCAAAATAAAAACTTGAGTTGAAAAAAAAAGAAAAAAAAAACAAACAAGCTATGTCTGTGGTATTCGTGATTAGTATGTCAAATAACCTCCCACTAGCGAACGTTTCAGCGAAAATTTTGGTTTTTATATTTTGAGGTAGAAGTGGAATATATGCTTCCTTCCTCTCCGGGTCAGTAAGTAAGTTCAAATTTGCGAAGAGTGTTGCACAAAAACAACTAATTTTTATATGACTGTATGTTATGACCATACCTATCCCATTATGGCAATGATTGGACCATAGAGTGGACTCCTTCCAGTTCACAAGAGTTCCTCCAGAGCAGAGCTGGCGGTATTGCAGAGGAACGCAATCATAACGGACAACACCCGCAGTCTAAAGGTGACATGGAACCGCCAACTTGCCACGATGGCTACGTGACCATTCATCCTCAGGTACTGCAGGGGCCGTATGCATATGCCTTCCGCGGCCTTCTCTAAACGGAAGAGAAGCCGGGCGGTTCCCCGCGATGCACAACTTCGCGGGAATACCGTATCCCTCTCCCCGCAATTCTTCCCCTTACTTCGAAGCAAGCGAGAGCTGCCATTTTGCTAATTCTAGGTGTTTTTCATCGCGATTTTATGATTTGTTGCCGTTTTTTTCGTGGGTTGTCACAGTTCTTGATTCTCTTTCGTGCTCCCCTCTTATGTTTGTCAAATTTGCTTTCCACTTAGATGTTGCTGTTCGCTGTGTTTGGCATGAATTCCATTTTAAAATGCAAAGTGCAGACAGCAACAACTAAAAGAAGGAACAGTAGCAGAGGCACCCTGGAGAAGGTACCATTGTATTCCGGCGGCCCCACTACCGATCCAAAGCTCGGAAATATGAAGTTGTTCGACTCGGTCAAGTTCAGAAAAAATCGATAAAATCAGTGAAATCGATGCTACCTCACAAAACCAGTATGATTCGTGATCAATTGCCAACTGTACGCTCAATTGCCAACTGTACGCTCACCGCGACCGGCTGCTCTTGTATTGTTCTGCGATCTCTAGAATTCCCTGATCTGACTGCTATGGCCCCAAAAAGGAGTTCCGGTGGACAGCCACAATCGGAAGCACCAGCTTAGCTCCAGTCTATCTTAGAACGGTGGGATGGCTTTTTCATGCGCTTTGATAAAATATTCGATCTCATTTTGAAGATGCAAGAGACGCAAAGCGCCGTTTTATCTAGGCTGAAATCGTTAGAAGAGCGTGTTGTTACAATGAGCGAGCAAGCTCCTTCTTCGAATGCTGCCCTCTACAGTGCCCTGGTGAAGTTCTGCGGCGATGCCAAGATTGTGTCCTCAAAATCCTGTTGTATAACATGGGTAGGCATAGGAGAACAAATCGATGACGCGGCCACACATGTCTTTGATCAGGATGCATTGAAGGAGGTCATACAGGCATCGGGTGATGATGAACTCACAAGGGAACTTAACGCAGGGCAAATAGATCTCCATAGGCATCCTAAGATGAGAAATGTTAGAAGTACTCGCCCGAGAATAATTAAGATTTATTCAAGAAGTCAAGAGCTTAGAGACAGGCTTCTACACTATATGAGTGGTCGACTGTCCCTCACGAAACAATTTGTTCACTCGTATGCAGGGAAGGACTACACCCGTGAAGAACTGGAATACGATCGCAGTTTGAGGAAAAAAAGCCGGTCTTTCAAATCGCCAAGAAGGTATGCTTAAATACGTCGTGCGTGATCTCGCAATTCATGGACTACGCATGCCACGCGAATTGCCGGACCGCTCCACTTTTGAGCACGCGCCTCAGCGAAGCCAACTTGTGAATGAGAACTTCGCACCCGCTTTACAACAAAATCAGAATCGCTAGGGACACGAGCACTTCATTCCGCCCATCTCAACAGACGCAGATACGCTAGGTTAGATAACAAAGATTTTACTGTTGCTCAAAAGTTTCTTCTGTTGAACGCACGTTCCGTTGTTAACGAAATTCCAGAGTTAAATTTTCTTCTATCACAGAATCCCTACGGAGTTTTTGTAACCGAAAGTTGGTGTAAGCCGAACTCAATCCATGATGCCATTTTAAGTTTCAACTCCACCTATGCCGTCCATCGTTGCGATAGAGCTGGGAGCTGATCAGGAGGGGTGTATTAGTACTCATTCATGATATGGTCTCGCATTACGTGCTCTTTAGCACATTCGCGACCTTACGCTTTTGGCATGGTGTGTCACGTGGGACACACGCGCTTTTGCACAAGTAGGACCCGTGCTCAACCGCTAGAACACCTGGTCCCATGCGGTAGGAATTTTTCTTCCGCTGTATAGTACCTCGAAAATGCGCGAATTTGAGACAAACCAAAACGCAAATATGCACGAGCTTGAAGCTAATTCAAGATGTACCATAAGAGGGAGTAAGTAAGTAAGTTAATCTTCATATAAGTTGTTCTTTTACTTGTGACTTTCAACCACGCATTAAAGAAGTACGAGAGGATGTCTGCTCTGCCCATCGCGTGTACAGATCGCTTGAACATTTGTTAGTATACCACTGTATAGGAGTTTGCTCATTGAGATTGCTTCACAAAAATACAACTGTGAAAAGGGCGTGCTCACCCGGTTGAGCACGCGCTCCCACGCGTCGCACCATGCGTGCTCAACCGGTTGAGCACATTGTCGCGAATGTGTTAAAAGAAATTTTTCTGAATTCTGCCAGGCTGTTGCCATGCAACTTGAATTACGAGACAGAAGAATTTTGGTGGTAGTTATCTAAAGGAGCCCATCCTGTTCTGCAATAGATTTCTCGGCGCTCATAAACTTTTTAACAGAAGTTTGCTTGGAATGGAAAGGAAGTATAAAAATGATGGGAGATCTTAATTTTCCCCTGATTAACTGGGATAATATGACGCATCGTGGCAATGTTTCATCTGATTCATCAGCTTTGTTCCTCAATTTCTCTCTGGGCTTCAATCTCAATCAGGTAATCCACCAACCGACTCATGGCTTGAATATCCTGGATATTATATTAACTTCAGAAGTTTCGCTCATAGAAAATATCGAGATACTACCACCTTTTAGCACCTCAGACCACAACTCGATTTTCTTCACAATCAAAGAAGTCAGCCAAATCACCAGAATGCCACAAAAAGTAGTCATGATTTCGCTAAAGGTGATTACAATGCGATTGTGGAGGCTCTCACCTCAATCGATTGGGTGGCTCACATTAACAGCTCCACAGATATTGACGAATGTTATCAAAGTTTGATTGAAATTCTTTAAAATCTCATATCCAAATATGTACCTTTGCGCAACAGCAGTAGGTTGTCAGAAGCATACCCACGGTACATTCAAGCTATAGGAGCAAAGCTTGCCTTTTACCATTCCAAAAGAAGCACTTTTGGAAATGCGAAGTATATTGCGTATGCCCGGAAGCTTAGACGAGCATTAGCACGCCTCTCGTTGATGAAAGAAAAACAACTGGCACGGAGTAGAAATACTAAACAGTTCTTCAATTACTGCCGCCAGAGGTTAGAACTCCGCGAATTCATACCTACCATAATTTCTCCAAACTCTCAACGAGTGGACAACGGTGATTAGCAAAAGCAGAACTTTTTGCTAACTACTTCGAATCCGTCTATAAGTTGCCATCCCACACTGAAGCAGAGGTAAAACTCCTCACCCAAGAAACTCTAGAGTGGGTAGACATCTCCGCAGAAACGGTATACAACACACTCCGCCGACTTCCAAATAGGTTGTCAACTTTGCCAGATGAAATTCCATATGTTTTTCTCAAGAAAGCTGCACTTGGTCTAACGGCTCCTCTCACCCTTCTTTTCAATAGATGCCTATTAAGAGGTGAAACCCCTATGTTGTGGCGAATTGGATACGTTCGACCAATCCACAAGAAGGGCTCAAAAAACTATGTGGGGAACTATCGGCCTGTATGTCTTACTAGCTCAATAAGTAAAGTGTTAGAGCGTATTATATGTAAGAGAATTGTTGGTTATCTCAGCGAACATGGCCTCATTTCACCAAATCAACATGGTTTCCTTAAAAAACGCTCGACTACGTCTGCTCTTCTCTCCACTGTGCCACTCTGGCACAGAACAACAGAAAAGGGAAATTTTGTTTCAGTTTGCTATATTGACTATAAGAAAGCATTCGATTCTATTTCCATACCCCTACTGTTGCGCAAGGTTACATCTTTCGGCATAAGTGGGTGCTTACTGCGATTCCTTCGCTCTTTTTTTGACAGAGAGAGTTCAGAGTGTTACAGTAAATCAAACACGTTCGCGCAGCTACTGCACAACGAGTGGAGTACCACAGGGCACCTGCATTGGTCCATTAATGTTCCTAATGTATGTGGATGATTTGCCAATGGCGCTGCCCCCTGGTACCTTCTGCTCTATGTATGCGGATGACTCCAAAATATATACTATCAACGATTGTGACCAACTACAGATGGCCCTTGACGCACTAGCCGAGTGGTCCAAAACCTGGGATCTTGACATATCCTTGGAAAAGACTACAATAATGTGTTTCGGAAGAACCCACCTAGATGTCCAGTTCAGTCTAGATGGTAAAATTCTAACCCGCGCAAACAAGGTGCGCGACCTGGGTATTACGTATACAAGCAAATTCGAACTTGATGACCACATAAAGGATGTAGTTTCTAGGACAAAGTGCAAGGCAAGCATTCAAGAGATCCAGAGCATTCAAGAGATCCAGAACTACTCTTCAAACTGTTTACAATTTATGTCAGACCGCTGTAAGAATATTGCTGTCAGCTATGGTCTCCGTACAAGAACGTTCTGGTTGAAAATATTGAGCATGTACAAAAAAGCTTCACCTATCGATGTTTTGTTAGGGAAGGACTGTTGAGGTTGTCTTACAAATATCGACTTGAAGCTCTGGGAGCGCACACTCTAGCATTCCGAAGAAAAGAAGCTGATTTTATCTTTATGTATGAGATGACGACGGGGGAAAGAGACCTTAAGCTTCACGATATTTTTGAAAGGCCACATATGTTAGGAGTTACAAGAGGGCATAAATATCGCATCAAACCGGAGAAAACAAAAACAGCTGCGTATGCGGGATCGTTTCTGGCTAGGTCAGTCAACAAGTGGAACAGCTTTGATGCTAATTTATTCAGGTGGAAGCGATCTTGCTCATTCCAGGCTCATCTAGTCGATTATTTCCAGACACGAACTCTAGACTAGGTTTTCTTTTCCACAGCATTGGATGGCATGAGTTGATTTTGAAAATTGTGTTACTAACACTGATGTTCGAGTTTTTTTTCTCTCTCTCATTACGGTACTCACTACTAACACAGATAATTCACGCTACGCAGTTGTCACCCCAAACATTGACCCTCTGCTTCCGGCACGTGGACCTCGGGAACGTTGGCGGACCTACCAAGCTGGTATCCGGAGTCCTTCAAATGTGCCTCCCAAGGACTTGCAGTGTTGGCGGGACACTGCCCTTCTGAACTGAGCTGTCCACCCCCTCCCCCCTTTCCCCGCCCTTTTTCTCCACCAATAGAGTGGAGTTAGATCGGTCTCTATCTTGTTGGATTATTTGCTATGTATCTTCTAGTATTCTGCTTCCAAAATGTCAACCGTTATTATGAATAAAGGATAAAGAACACCACCGACTACCCTGTACGCAAATTTTCAGAGGAATTTTTTCGAGCCTGGGGTCAGAAGCGGTGTCGCTGAAATACAACACTATTCATGAGAGGCATGATGGAGGATCCAGGAACACGTAGAAATGCGAAAACACTCAAAATTCATCAAATCGAGATGGAAAACACCCAGAAAGGATGCATCATCCTTATGTTCTTGCTGGAATCTGAAAAAAATATTTCCTGAGTGATAGCCACAAAAGTACTGAGGACTAGTTGAATATCAATTCTGGTGAATTTTTGAACGAATCCTTTTGAGAAAGTGACTTAATCAACGTCTGTTGCTGAAATTGACGCTGGAGATTCGTTGGACGCTCGCTAACATGTTCAACGAGTACTCGCGGAGACATTCCCGCTTCGCTCTTCTCGTGGAATATCGTACTTCTCCCGCCAGGAATATCCCCGCCGGGAGTAGTACGGTTTCTCCTGCCCCACGAGAGTGGAATATGCACACGCCCCCAGGGCGCACTGTGAAAGAAGCCCCAAAATTGTATCTGCAGGCGCTTCCGGGAACGCTGTGGAAGGAATCCACCATGCCATTGTAAAAGAACGCTACGTACATACAATACCTATAATAAATACATGCCTGAATATAAACATATATATACATGAACAGATGCGGTCATACATTTAGCACATTCGCACACGAAAGGTCAAATTTTCCGAGAACGTTCCATTCAACCGAATCAATGGAGTCCCAGAACTTTTTGTACATAACTGAATTCTCATTCAAAACATAAATCAGTGGGAAATCTAGAACCCGAGCGCGCGTCTCATCTCTGAACTCAAAACGAGAAGTTTTGTCTCTCATTTTAAAGACCGATGTAGCAGAGAAACACTGATATTTCCGAAAGTGCTGCATTCTCAGATTCTAATGAACTACATCGTCTATAAAAATCTTCAGGAGAAATGACAAGGAGAAGAACTAAAGAACTATCATCTAACGGCTCATACACTACGCTCACTTCCACCCTGACAATCACATCATCAATTCATCACAAAAATTCTAGACGTGCTAAATATGCCCACCGCAACTGTATGTAAAATCCAAATCAATCAATAAATATATAAATACGAAAATAAATATAAATACAAAAAACTCAGGACTTCAAGAGCTCTTTTTTTCGAAATATTTTTATTTATTATTACTATTACATGATATCTCATGTACATACAAAAGGTAAAAAAGGAAACATATACAATACAAATTTGCAGTGAAAACTACGAAAATCATCGTTGAAGTGGTCTCCATGATTTGACTCCTCAAGGTACCTTTGATGAAGTTCTTAACTCCGCCTAAGTTCGTGGGAAGATGTTTAAGTTTGCTCAGCCTAAGATATTCAGTGCCAGCTCTGCTCACAAAAAAGTTGTATCTCAATGAAGAATTTGGCTTTTCGAGGATTATTTTATATGGGTCTCCTCTCGTCACTGATACATTCAATGGAAAAAGTGTTTTTGAGTTTGTGCCAACTTTTTCCTTTCCGAATTTTCCAGACCATGAGTAGATCATTCCTTTTCCTTCTCAATTCAAGAGTTCGAAGGTTTAGTTCGTTGTTCCTACAGTTACTGCTAGGTGTGCTGTTGTAATCAAATCCTTCAATTCTAATCATGGCCTTTCTAGTAAAGCTGTTTTGGACCTTTTCAATCAACGTTATTAATTTTCTTAGGTGAGGATTGAATATTGTTGTTCCATATTCAAGTATAGGCCGAACATAAGACTTATACGCTAAAGATAATACCAAGGGGTCATTAGTGGATAGGCTCTTGAAAAGATTGTATAATCTGTGGTTGGTATTCCTTACGATCTTCTTGCAATGTAAATCAAATTTTAATCTTTTGCCCACAGTAAAGCCAAGATCGCATACTTCGTCAACTTTGGTGAGAGGCACATTATTAATAAAGTAAGACCTGCTTGAATTTTGGGCTCCAATTTCCATAAATCTTGTTTTTTTCAGCTGATATAGGCAGAGACCAACTGGAAGCCCAATGACTAATCAAGTTTATGCATGATTGGAGAAGGAAAGAATCTTCTTCATTCTGTATGGTGTGGTAAACCTTTAGATCATCAGCGTATACTTTACATTTTATACCGCCGCTCTCAATAATATAAGGTAGCTCAGCAGTATAAATGTTGAATAAAACCGAGAATAAAACACCACCTTGCGGAAACCCGCATGGAGCTTCTCGCACTGTTGAAAGTGTGTCATTTACTTTGACCTGAAAGGTTCTGCCTTCTAAGAATGCTCTCAACCACTTAGCCAGATCAGGATGTAAACCAACATGCTTCAATACATTTAGGAGGTTTTTATGGGAAACCCTATCAAATGCCTCAGCGAAATCGAAGTATACAGTGGCGGCCACATATTTAGCACGCTGCCAATTTTGGGCGATCAACTGATGAAAATATAAAATCTGTATCTCAGGATTGGAATGAGCTATCAGGACAATACTCGACAATGCCATAAGGCATCGTATTCTCCTTCCCGCCTCAACTTTGTTGCTCCAGGAAATGCTTCTGGATGGGATTTCACGCATTGAGAGCTAAAAATGCAGTGCCTTTGGAAATGTTTCAGTTTCTCTCCTAGATGACTTTAATGGATCTGGGTAAAATATGATCTTATACTCGATATAATTGCATGTTTTGCTATAGTAGTTTCAATGAGCAGTTTCTCACCTAAGGGAAGATCGAAAATAATCAACATGAGTGAGAAAATTGTGAAAAAAGGATTCGCGGCAATTCCAAGGATAAACCAGCCATTTCCAGCCGCGGATTTTTTCCCGAATTGTGTTGCTAACAGACAACCAGATACTAGAAGGAAGATTCCGGGGCTTGCTTTATTAGCAAGATTCATAAAAATGAAATTTTTGACGAAATTGACAAGTTTGTTTCTGTCTCTGGCTCCAGCCGGTGCGTAGAGTCCGGTAAAAGCGTTTTTAGGGAAATGTTGAAGGGAAACATGCTCAATCTGAATCACCACTTCATTTCCTTCCATGGCGAGATACACGAATTTTACACAGAATTCAGCAAAACTGACGAAATTGAACTTTTATTTTTTTTTAAATCCAGTTTGAATGGACTCTGTGCCCATGGTGAACAACAGGAAGGAAGCCCTCATAGTGCCTCAACACATGCCCAAACTTGGTTTTGATTACTCATCATAAGGCTGAGAAATGCAAAAAAATTCTGTCGGCCAAAATCGTGGGTGTGCTAAATATGTGGCCGCCACTGTATGACGTCTACTGGCAAAGATCTATCTAAAGCACCAATCCAATCATTTAATACTTCAAGCATATGTGTTTCAGTAGATTTCCCTTTGCAAAATCCATGCTGATGTTGAGGAAGAATAGTATTTTCTTCAAGATGGGAAATAATGTGTGTTTTTACCAGTTTCTTGAATAGTCTTGAAAAGATCAAAGTAATACTGACTGGTCGATAATTTTCTGGCTGGTCAGGAGCAAGTTTTTCAAATACCGGAGTGATAAAAGAGTGTTTCCATCTTTGTGGGACTTGTGCTTTGCATATGCTAGTTTTAAAAATATAAATAATCTTTCCAATAAAAACAGTACGTTTTATCGTAGTTTATAGAGCACCATCATGCCCCTCTGATAAAGGAGAACAGCTCATGAAAGCTCTAAGCGATTTAGCTGCAAGTGGATATTCCACTATTATCACGGGAGATTTCAACATGCCTGATATTATATGGATGAGTGATCACCCTACGGCGAAAACGAATTTATCCAAATCATTGTTAGCATTGTGCGAAAATTATGAATTCTTTCAATTTGTGAAGTGCAATACCAGGGGTAATCACACCCTTGACTACTTACTGTGCGATGACCAATGCCTCATTCATAGAGTACATCTAGAACCTCTGATAGGGACAACTGATCATAATACAATCACCTTCAAACTTCTGATCCGTAAGGAATATGATCCTGTGGTCTATGTGAGAGATTACAAATCAGCAGATCTCGAGAGTGCTCGCAACTATCTTAGGCGGATTGGCTGGATGGGTTCCTTTGCATTTTCGGAAAATGTGAATGATACGTATGAACTTTTCATAGATATTCTACAACACTGTCTCCATATGCTTGTGCCATTGATGGAAAAAATCCATTACAAGACGGAATCTTCCATCATATCTCACCACCCTTTATGAAGCAAGATTAGAAGCCTGGCGACTGACAGTTTCTTCCCCAACCGATGAACATTTTGAGGCATATTTTTCGTTAACGAATAAATTTTTGCGCAAGTTGAGCAAATACAATAGCTCCTATGAGAAAAAGATTCTTGAACGTGGAAAGAAAGCAAAATTATATAGCCACATCAATTCTAAGATCAAAGGAAGGCATCCCTGCTTTACGCATTCTTGGAACTGATGATTTTGCTGTTTCTGATAATAAAAAAGCTGAGCTATTGGCTGATGTGTTTGAGAAAGTATATATCAAAATTGATGCAAAGGAGGATTTGCCTGCGTTGAGCAGAACGTCTGTCTAACCTGCGAAAAAGGCTATATTTTTTAACAAACAGACAATCTTGGAAACGCTCATGAAATGGCCACAATCGACTTCTTTAACGCAGGATATGTTGCTCTTTGTTTTTGTGAAAGAAATTGCTGCTGAAATTGTGATACCTCTTGGATATATTTTTGACACTAGCATATGCGATTCCTAAATTAGTCAGTCGGTACAATGTTTCTTACAAGATGTTTGCTGATGACGTGAGAATATACAAAAATATCCACAGCAGTAATGACCACATCGCTCTCCAATCAGCAATTACAGCAATTGCCGACTGGTCACACACATGAAGCTTCCCTTATCGTCCCCTAAAACAAAACTTTTCCATCTCGGGCGACAAAGACTAAGGGACATTCATTACCTCGGTGAGAGTCAATTAGAAGACACTGACACCATTTGTGATTTAGGTTGCACTTTTGATACAAAACTAACATTCAATTACCATTGCAATTATATACAGTGGGCGTCAATGGCGGTGACCCGTCTGCGGCCTCGAACAAAACGCGGCGCGACCGCGCCGCTCGAGCGAGAACCCTTTCCGGGACATCAAATTATGGGGTTTTCTTGATAGTCAGTTAGTTTTCTTGTTAGTTATCATCAAATATGATTAACAACCATCAAGAAAACCCAGATAAGCCACTGCGGCGACGATTCTAGCGTGAGCGGTGCGGTCGCGCCGCGTGCTTTGCGAGGCCGCAGACGGGTCACCGCCATTGACGCCCACTGTATATTTATTATTATTATCGCAACAAAGGCGGAGAAAACTGCACATAACATTTTCAAATCCTTATGTACAAAGTCACCTGGCCATCTTTCACTAGCTTACAAATCTTATGTGAGACCCATCCTTGAGTATGGTGCCACAGTTTTTAGCCTGAAATCCAAACGCTCAATTATGAGACTTGAAGCTGTTCAAAACAGTTTCACAAGAAAACTTTGGATAAGGCTGCATGGATATGACTACGCCAACATTCCTCCGGCTTCTGCACGTAACTGCATAATTAAAATCCCTTCTCTTGCTGCACTAAGAAGAAAATATGACCTTATTATGGTCTACAAAATCATCACCGGATTTATTCATCTTCTCATAGATAAGTTTTACGCAATATCCTCTTCATGCACTAGAGGTGGTCTATTTTAGGTTATGTACTCTATAGCAAAAAGCTCATCGCGGTCGTCTTTTTTCACACGAAGGGCCGGGTCTGTTTTTCTGAAGTTTTCCAAGGAATATAAATAATATAATAATATAGTAATGCCGTGTTCCATATCGCAATGCAAAAAAAAACTTATAGACAAGTTTCTGAAAGAAGTAGCTCATTAGTTTGCCATTCCTGAACCATTTTGAATTGTATCCGTTCTTCTACAAATATGTTTAATGCGAATTCAATAGTTTTTATTTGCATTGTATTCATAATTTTTATTACTGTGATTGGCATTCAGCGTGGTTTTCCCACGTATAAATATTAGGTTGTTGCGAAAATAATTGCCGTTTCACGGTATGCTTGAAAAAAATTTTTCCTTGCCCAATTCAACAACTTCAAGCCAACTTGTGCTAGCTCCTGGTAGAGTTTGTTCTGCTCTTTCAGATGCTTCTATGCTTCTTCAGTAATCTGGATAGCTCTTCCCTGGACTTTTTTATAGGGTCGCGAAAAATGGTGAGCCGACGCGATTTTCGAGTGATCATGTTGTACGAGTTCAAACTAGCCATTCTGCAGCGGAAGCAGCCCGTAACATAGCGCTTGCTTTTGGCATGGACTCCCGTTCCGAAAAAACAGTAAGGTGCTGATACGCAAAATTCTCTTCCGGCGATCTTGATCTCGAAGATAAACCCGGTCGTGGTCGAAGGATGTCGCTGGACAATCAGGCACTGAGAGCAGCGGTGGAAACGAAACCCGATACTACTATTCCTACGTTGGCGGCAGACCTGGGGGTTCACTATGCTAGAGTTTCAAAACGTTTGGCCTCCATTGGCATGGTGAGAAAAATGCAAAAGTGGACACCCCATGATTTGACCAATGACCAGCAATCCACCCACTACGAGATCTGTTCTAACCTCCTCGTTCGCCAGAAAAACGAGCCATTTCTTGACCGTTNTGAATATACGAAAGCCGATGCGATATTGAGCACTGTCAATACTGCACTGATCGCAAAATCTGCCACCTACGTGGAACGGTGTACATGATCACGTGCAGTACATGCGGCCAACGATNTGAAAGCTTACTGAACAGAATAAATACTGACGAAGAAGCACTCATCGATTACTGATCAACACATAACACCAAATGAGGCTTCGCGACAGCACTATACTTTAACATCTGCATTTGCGTTAGAACAATGTATAATATTTACGAAATTCAAATGCGGTGCTCGTCAGAACTTTACGCCCACCCTAGAAATCCATCGATTAGGACGAGGATCAAAATTTCATGGTAAATGGCACTTACTGTCGTACTCATTTTGCTAAGAAACCTTGGAAACCTTCGCTAGATCTTTTCGAGGCGATCGGCTAATTTTTTTGTTCGTTTCTGAAAGGAAAATGCGGCGGTTCAGAACCTTACGCCTACCCGTGGAAAATCATTTTTATCATAATAAAAGCAGGCGATACTAGTGAATTAGCATTTCTTAGGTCTTGCTTTGGTGATTACTACTCCGAATAGTCGATCTCTCATAGAGGTGACAAAGTTATTCGTGGCAGTCGCTGAGTTAGATGCAGAACCGGGGAACATTTCTTCTTTGAGGCTCTGTAGGTGATGTGATTGGCGGCTACTGCCAAGGATACCCTCAGCATTTATGGCATATAAGTTCTTGATGGGTTTTAAATTGCAAAAACAGTCGAGCTAACTCATGAGGTAACATTGAGGGAATGCGAGTTTACCGTGACGGATGCCCAGAGTCCAAATGCCTTTGGAGAGCAGTCCAAATGCCTTTGGAGAGCACTGCTAGAAGTTATTGAGCCCATCTGAACTACATCTGTGCAATTCCGAAGTCAGAGATCCGTTCTTACCGTTGAATTTCAACCGCCAAAGTTGCGGCAAAAGAGAAACCTCCCACTTCCCCCACGAATCTATACAGTGATGCAAAATTCAGCCAGGAAAGTCGTGGTCAGATTTTAATAAAATTTTTACCAATCAACACAACATCAGATCGTAGGAGTGAAATTTCGGATATTAGCGAGCACTACAAAAAAAAAGCCACCCAAGCCCACATGCTGTTCATGTTGTACCTGTCGAAAAGATTCAACTCCAATGGTGGTGTGGCGGTCGAAGAACATGCCTTATTTTCTTGCTTAAAACTTCCTCAAGCGCTGATATGCGCAGGGACTGGTCGATTTGGAAACAGTCAGCGAGAATTTAGTGCGGATTTTCTCGGCTGACGCTCTGAACGAGGAGGACCAGACGGGTGATGCGGCAGCGCTCTCGGTCTTGAAATGTCCTCAAGTTTTCTCTTCTCTATCTATATCTATCATGTTTGCTCATATAAAAGCCAGCTGAGCGTCCGCGCCCACTCAGGTTCTAAAAAAATTTGTTTTGCTCACACTTGCTCGGTCAGTGACTGGCAAAATACCCTGATGGAATTCAAATGCTCCATAGGACTTCACACGGTCTTCTTGAATCTACTATATCAGTCTGCATTATTTGTCAGCTTGTTAGCAATTCCTGTTCTCTGTAATCTACACTGTTCAAAGATGGGCGTGAAGTTTCGAACCACCGCGTTTTTCCTTCAAAAACGAATAAAAAACTTAGAGAATCGCTTAGAAAAGATTCAACGAAAGTTTCCAGGGTTTTAAGCTAGCTGATAACGATAGTGAAAGCAATTCTCGGAAAATTTTGATCCTCGTTCGAAACACGAATTTCTAGGGTGGGCGTAAAGTTTTGACGCGCATTGTATTAATACCATGTCGCACCACATGCTAATGTAGTGTAGGTGCTGCGAATGAAATTTCATCGCAAGAAAAAATGGCAAAGAGCCAATGAAGTTCTCCAAGAGCGTCGTATTATGATGGAGAAATGTATGAATATTCTCAAAATGTAACATTTCAGCGAATTTTTTGCTAGTTCTGAATGTATTCTCCCGGTTTCTATTGTGCTATCACTGATTGAATGTCAAGGAATAAACCGCGAAGCCTAGAGAAAAAAATCGAGGTGTTATCTCATCCCGCCTATGAATTTGTGCTGGCTAAGTAAACAAAACGTAGTGCAACAAGGTCGGCGAACTAATGAAGACTCTTTTTCGATTTCCTTGCCANATTATTCATTATAGCCTTCTGCAACCTGGTCAGGCTGTTACATCAGAGTTTTACTGTTGTGACTTGGACCAGATCTATGAAAAGGTGCGGCAAATGTGGCCGGTAGTGGTAAACAGATGTGGGCCTCTCCTGCTCCAGGATAACGCTAGGCCTCACACTTCGAAACTCACCCGGCAAAAATTGACGCAGTTAGGCATCGAGGTTCTCCTTCATCCACCTTACTTTCTAGACCTCTCCCCCACCGACTATCACTTTTTCCGGGCTCTCGAAGCAAACCTGCCTCAGCAGCAGCTTCCTGATTTGGAGCATATTGGAATTGCCTTCCAAGAGTTCTTAAAATCTTGTGATCTCAGTTTCTATTGTAAAGGTAAAATGAATTACCGGATCGTTGGCAGAGATGTGTAGAATCTGAAGGATTTTATTTTGATAAATAAAGCTGAGTTCGAACAGAGTTACAGCATGTTGAACTGGGCTGTCTATTTCGGCAATTAATTTCGCAACGACCTGATATTAATAGCATGTCGCATCACATGCTAATGTAGTGTAGGTGCTGCGAATGAAATTTCATCGCAAGAAAAAATGGCAAAGAGCCAATGAATTTCTCCAAGAGCGTCGTATTATGATGGAGAGATGTATGAATATTCTCAAAATGTAACATATCAGCCAATTTTTTGCTAATTCTGAAAGTATTCTCCCGGTTTCTATTGTGCTATCACTGACTGGATGTCAAGGAATAAACCGCGAAGCCTGCAGAAAAAAATCGAGGTGTTATCTCATCCCGCCCATGAATTTGTGCTGGCTAAGTAAACAAAACGTAGTGCAACAAGGTCGGCGAACTAATGAAGACTCTTTTTCGATTTCCTTGCCACTGGTATTCTTCAACTCAGAATGGTCCATCATCGTATAAAAACAGCGGCAGGGAAATATAAGTGGTTTCTTACGAGGAACTTAGCTCCGTAAGATTTCGAAAGCTTACGGATTTTCATCAGAAGTCGGAGATCTGAAATTCGTTCACCCCAGAGCAGCAGCATAAACGAACGGGAACGAGATCGAATATGCGGGTAGGACCTTGATTGGGGTACCGAAAAACAAGTTTGATTTTTGCGAGAAATTGTTTCTATACTGATTTTTGCGAAGTTGTTTCTATACTTCTGAAAACGGCAGAAAGGTCCAAGCTAACTCTATAGCCTCTTGTCGGAAGTAAAGGTTCGATTCCCGCTCCCGACAAATGTATCGAGCTACANGAAAACGAGTTTGATTTTTGCGAAATTATTTCTGTACTGATTTTTGCGAAGTTGTTTCTATACCTCTGAAAATGGCAGAAAGGTCCAAGCTAACTCTATAGCCTCTTGTCGGAAGTAAAGGTTCGATTCCCGCTCCCGACAAATGTATCGAGCTACAGGCGATCGCGACAGGTTGGCCAAGGAAGACCTCACGTCATATCCCATGACTAATAATGTCAAATATTTCTAAGAGAAAGCCTACGGTGTTCGTGACAACCATCCATGTGCACAGTCCGTGAGTATGAAAAATGATAAAAAATAATATGCGAGGGTTTCGAAGGGCGTGGAACCTTCCTTAAAGCGTCCTCCAACTTCGGGCGCCGGTGTACCCTTATCACAGCGCTGGAGCCGTCTCCTTGCGCCCACCCACTGTTGGATTGTGGCGCCCTATTGCCCGTACCTCTTCCTTGTTCTCTTCCCGACTACTTGAATCGACTGCACCTCACCATACCCGTTCCTATTCTCTGATATGACCGGTATCAGAAGAATACGGTACTATAAGTCCTGATTTTCTATCCGGGTCCTCCAAGTGACGGCGACCCTATTATTCTTCCTACGCCCCCACCCTCCTGCCCACTTTCTGCCTTCGCCACTGGTTAGCTGTCAATCTTCCATGAAACTGTGGCTACATCGCCATTCAGGTAAAAAGGACTTCAAGGCGCTGGAGTTTCAGATGTCGAGCACTTCCCACCGAGGGAAACGAAAACAATCGATCTCCGATTCTCATTAAAACGTGACGTGTAAATACTGCGGGTTCCTATGTTCCTGTGTTGAATCTTGGATGAACTACACTCAATATAAAGCTTTTGTATGAGGTACGCTCTGCAGTTGACAGCTGTCTCAATCTATCGTTCTTCATAACCGCCACCTGAGACGATATGGTCCTGTTACATGTCGAAGGACATTGGTCACGGTTTCGAGGTAGTCTACAATAGTACTCTAAGGATCAGAAATGACAAAATATAATAATTCGCGTAATCTCCTCTCAACGCTTTTAGGAATGGATAACTGAGGTGCAGCGTTTCGATGACCGCTTCGTGAATGTCGTCGTTGTCGCCGAAAATAAACGCCTTCACTTCTCCTCGGAGTACGCACCCCAAACAGGTTATTGTGACCATGTGAAAGTTGAACTCTGGATCCGCTTGACGAGGAGACTGCGGAAATACCTGGAATATCCGGGAGAACTGAAAGATTATGTAGATGCAACAAAGGATGGATGCAGATGCTATGAAGGCTTTGGATCCTGGAACGACGATCATGGATCTCAAATATATTGGTGATCGATGGTAGCGTAGTTGTTCCCAAATTCGACCTGCTCCCGAGGTCGTTCTTCATCCAACGCGCCTTCTACCCGCTTGTTAATGACTATTCTCAGGAGCTGTTTAGGACTGAGAGCGGAGAAATCGCTCGGTAGTTCTTACGGATCTCCTTTCATGTGCAAAGGAATCGTCAATCATGTTTTCAGGGATTTCATCAGAATGCAGACGCTGGTTGAACATATCTGTTATCAGAGGATCAAGCATACTACTGCCCCATTTCACCAGTTCTATCGTTATTCGATCGTACCCGGACGTTTTTCAAGCTTAGTTGCAGGATTTTCAAAGAAATTATATGATTATTAAAGGCAGACTACTGAGCCTAGACTCTCAATTCACGCAATGTATCGGTATTGACTGATATAAACTTTTTTCTTGTGAGTGATGGAATTAGAGAGAGTTGCAAGTGGATTGCCGCTGGTGGATGCTATCGATTTGGCTCATATTAAAAGAATCCGAACGCCGCAGATGCTATCAGTCTTTCCTTATTTACAAAACCTCTACCTGTTCTCTTTCCTATCCTCTACATAATCTCTCCATGGAGGGTGCCGGTGCTCTCTAGTGACAATGTTCTCTTCAGGTAAAGTGGGTCTGCGCCAGACGGTTGTATTCTGTGTTTACAGTCCGAGCAATTCTCATGCTGACATCTGTGTACGGTATATGTACAGCACCCACTCACTGCGAAGCGTATTTTCCGGTTTCTTGAGGGAGCCACGTCGCTATTCCAGAGCTCTCATCAATATGGAGACGCATATGAGGTGCGCAAGTTTCAAGTCATTCTGTTATCCCCATTCAAAATTTTCTCCCCTTTCAGGATTTTGATCAATGGCACCGAAGTCAGCTCTCAACCACTTCAATAAGTTTTTGAAGAAGTAGAAAAAACAAGCCCCCCTTCCGTCTGACCACCCTGGAGGAACCAGGAACCCTGACAAGAAAACAGAAGAAGATAGAGACCAAGAGAGAAAATAGGAGTCTGTCTTCTCAATTTCCTCTTCCTATAATCAATTCTACATTCCTGACTATGATGTGGTACTCATTGAGACTTTGAAGTGATAAGAAGGAAATAAGAAGAATTAAAGTGAAATTGGTCGCATATCTTGTGTTCGAATAAACTCTCAACAATCTTTTTCAACAATGCTGGCATCGCATGATACCAAAAAAACGGTATCATTATGTACACCTCCGTAAGACGATGAGCGGAGGGATCGGAGGGAGTAGAGGTAGCCCTCGGTAGCACGGCGACGACCCGGTCAGCATGCACAGCACCGTAGGCTTTCTGCGCTATCTTCACAAAGGAGCGGAACGAGCACTGGCATATCACTCCCGCGACTCCCACAACGATTCCGAAGACGATTAACTTGGGCGACCTGAAAATATCCTATTTCTTCTAATTTAAAAAATGTTTTGATTCTTATATTACATATTATAACTTTATATAATATATATAAGAATTTATGCTGAAAATATCTTAATTCCAACTCCCTCGTCACATCCCATATCAGAACTTGACACTGAGCGCGGCAGACGCCCGTGAACTCCGAGTCGCTCTTGCATAGTTGGTCTGCAAATGGCAACTATTAATAAATATTTGCATGTCTAATCCTTAATTACAACCAACATTATTTGGCAGCAATAATTTTATGAATAAATAATCACTCCGATTGATGCAACACTGAAATAAAAACAAACAGAAAAAAGTGAGAATTTGAAGAAAGACTACTTTTTTGAATGGCGGAGAAAAGAATAAAACCGAGAGAACAATCTCCCCGGAACTCATCAGTGAGGAGGGGAGGTTGTACTACAATACTACTAATTACCAATAATAAATACCAATAATTATGAAATTCAATATAAATAATGACCATCATACTAATAATTTGAAATCAACCCATAGTAATACTAATTATATGAGTTCTACTGTTAACCACTTATAATATTAAATAAATCTCTCCATTCCTCACCCACATACTCACTTATTTACTTACTAACTAAACTAAACTGAACTAACCCAACTGAGTAAGTAAGTAAGTATATAACCATAACTAACTATCTATCTAACTAACTAACTAACTAACTAACTAACTAACTAACTAAACTAACTAACTAACTAACTAATTAACTAACTAACCAACTAACTAACTGACTGAATAAGAACTAACGACTAAGTAACTAACTAACTAACTGATTGACTAACTAAACTAACTAAACTAACTGAACTAACTAACCTAACCTAACTAACTAAAGTAACTGAACTGACTAAACCCACTAAACTAGCTAAACTAACTGAAAAACTAACTAAACTAACTAACTACACTAAATAACTAGACTAACTAAATTAACAAAACTGAACTAACTAACTCACTAACTACCCCACTAACTCACTCACCAACTCACTACTAACTCACACGTCCTCTAACTAACTAAGACACTCACTCACTCAGTTATTAACAAACTAACGCACTCACTCACTTCCCACCACTAATGAGCTAATGAAATCTCCAAAACAAAAATTAGAAATAACTCACTTTCCATAGCGCAATGTTGCCTTGAATGACAGTGCTGTTTTCTCACATGATCGGCTGCACCGGGCCCTTTCTCTCTGTGCGGGACCTGTATGCTCATTGTGATCCGTCTCCTTCAGCTCTGGATATTGGCTAGTGGTCCCGCACAGAAAATGGCCCACGTTGCCTCACATGTGCGAAGGCAACCTCTGTTCTACTTCTAATAAATTTCCAGGATTTTCATACTTTTTCAATTTATAGATATATAAATAAATATCATCCATCCTTTATCCTGCTGACCGCCCCCCCCCCCACCTCTTTCACTCACCTATGGGTTTTTCTTGCCAACTTTTTTATGAGCCCGTTCTCACAGCTACTTCACGTGTAACCTCAGNATTTCCAGGATTTTCATACTTTTTCAATTTATAGATATATAAATAAATATCATCCATCCTTTATCCTGCTGACCGCCCCCCCCCCCACCTCTTTCACTCACCTATGGGTTTTTCTTGCCAACTTTTTTATGAGCCCGTTCTCACAGCTACTTCACGTGTAACCTCAGCGGCTTTTCCTCAGTTTGTGCAAAAGCATATGAACATTATGGATAGAAGACGATTTTCTTGTTGAAAAAGTGGGATTTTGATGGCTGCGATGGTGCATTTTGTTATTAGGAAACCTACGTGAGCGCATGTTTCTCTAGAGGAAGCCTTGGAGTTGGGATTATGATGACGTGGGCAGCCATTTTTGGTCGGACAAGGAGCAGTGGCAGGTTGACCCAGTTATGATGACGTTTGCAGACCTCAATTGTAAGCGCCTCAGATCACTACATCCTATGTTTTTGACTTCTTGCCTCATGGTGCTGAACGCATCGATCTACAATTCTAAGAGCGAAAGGTTATCAGGAGAAAATCGAATTAAGATGGTTTGATGAAGAGATTGTCTACGAGATTCTCTTTGCGCTTTTCCCATATCCCTTCCCCTGTGTTCGGATTTGCTCAACAATTGACACTTACTCTCTACTTGCTGAAGGAGAGCTGTTACATTCAATATTGGAAGATGGTTTCAATCCTTGTTTGTTTTTGAAGGTAGCTTTTGAAGGATATCCATTCATTGCCGATTCCAGCCTTTGTAACGAATTGCGCACTCAAGTGAATCAGTTCGGTAAGATTCTACTGAGTGGACCACAATTATGGGAACAGCGAGCGTTCGTGTCTTCATCTTTTACGGTTCCTTTTTTTTGAGAGGTTGCCTGTACGCTAGAGATGCTCTTGTGCTTACCATATATACACATACGAATAGGGGTTTTCAGTATGGTTTGGTGTTCTCCATACCGCGACACAATCGTCCAACTTCATTACGACGGTTAACTAGCACGCGAGATCTCCAAACCGCAAAGGTGTCAAAGAAGCTGGTCTACCTTACCATCGACGTCTCATGAAGCTGGGAACGAATGCTGACAGAAAACGCGTGGAGAGAGCGCTACAATTTGCACAAAAGCGAATGTATGGAAGATTTCTAAAAGGCTGCGGAGAAACCCTGCTGGCTCGGTTCGCAGACATTCATGAGAAATGGCTTTCAGCCGCACCTCCTTGCACAAGATAGTTAGTGCTCATTTGAGGACGAAACGCTACAAGAAAATCACTGGTCGCTATCTTACAAAAGTCATAAAATTGGGAAGAAGAGAGCGATACGAGAAACTCATTGACCGTTCTAAGCACGGGTCACATCTGTGATTTGTGACCTAGAGACCGTATTGAAAAGCGTCAGAGCTCAGTCGTGTCTCTGCTCCGGCGGAGAAACGACTGAGCTCTGACGCTCAACGACCGGATTATATACACCTCCCAGGTGGCGGGACACCACGTGACAATGAGGGGGACGAACGCAGGACATGAAGGGGTAGAACGCAGGTTCAACGGAACCGCGGTTGACCTGGCAGCAAGCTGCCCCCTTAACGCAGCCGAAACACA
>JARK01000327.1:8983-29625 GCA_000688135.1 Ancylostoma ceylanicum
TTAACACATTCGCGACCTTACACTCTCGGCATGGTGCGCCGCGTGGGACACGGGCGGTTCCTTAAGCACGCATTTTTGCTCAACCAGTTGAGCACGCGGTCCCGCGCGTCGCACCATGCGTGCTCAACCGGTTGAGCACATTGTCGCGAATGTGTTAAGAAATTAGGGCTATCGTTCTTCGCATGTCCTGACATCTTTGTCTAAGTAATTCATGATAACACATGTGAATTAATGATAGGGTAACCAAGCGAAGTCGTTCAGACGGCATTTCTCGTAAGGTACAACCTTCGCATCAATGAAGGGCAATTTCGAAACGTATTTATGATGATGAGGTTATGCGAGTCAGCATAATGGGTAATGCGTTCGCCATCGTTGTTCCATTTCCTATGACGAAAACCTCCGTGCCACCTGTATCCACGCTCCGCTGCTCCTAAGTGGCCGTTTAGTTGGTCTTCTGTGACAACGATATGTCTTCCACGGTGTCCTCGTCAGGAAACTTCCAAAAGTCATCATTTACCTGATTGCAGCAGCCTGTATGTGATGCGTAGGCCTAGAAGTGGAGTCGATGGTCTGCAGTGATGACAACGACCTCCATGAGATGATAGACGGAACACTGCACCTTGGTATTCGCATAACGCCAGCTTTCAGTGACGTCTATGTCCACGTAGTTTCTGTTTTTTAACTGCTGGTATAGACTATCTCGGAACAGCGAACAATGTCTTTTGACTTGTTGCCAGACCATCTCTTCTTTTTTAGTTTTTAACGTATTTGCAGAGTTGTTTTGTACTTTTAAATATCCTTAGCTGTAGTTTCCACGTTAGGGGCTCCTACGTCATTCCATGATTTGGTGATCTTCTGAACTGGATTCAGGAGAGATATCGACTTTCTTTGTATTGCTGCAATAGGCCCTCTACAGCGAGTCGGGCACACAATAAATTCGAGGTGAGCCCATTGTCGCACACCTCCATGGAACCAAATGAATTGTGGTTCAGAAGAAAGAGCACTTGACAACGTATCACTCATATGTGAAAAGGAATGAAATTACATTGAACGTGAGGAAGCAGAAGCGCCAAATGAGGCGCCCATACTTTTCGGCCACCCTGTAGACATGCATGATGAAGACACACCATTAACGATAGAAGATCTTGTCGCAGAATGTTAGAACTTCACTGCATTGAAGATGGATAACACAGACATAGAAGGAAGTCATGAAATCCATGCTGTGCAGAAGAAGAAAGTCAAGTGCTTCAATTGTGGAGGACCACACTACAGAAGCACATGTCCGCTTCTTTCCTCCGACACTGGACAGAAGATGCGACAGAAATCGAGAAGACGATCCTACCGTCGCAAGAGGAACCAGTGCAAGGATATTGTCAGCTTCGCCGCTGAGAACGCTCGAACCTATCTCGAAGTCACTATCAGAGAACGTTGAAGACTGCCGCCAATGAAGATCGATGGGAGATTCTCCGCCGACTTCTCCGTCACAGACCGCGCAACAGGCGAAAGCATCCAAGGAAATGGAACATGTTATGTCACCGAGAGCACAAACGTGCTTGGACTGCAGTGGTGTATTCAACTTCTGGCATACAAAGAGTTGAAGGACAAGTACCACTGTCGTTTGGTGACACAAGAAGGAACGAACCGAGCAGAAACAGTCGCAGACTTGAAGAAGCAGTATGCAGAAGTATTCAAGTGCGGACTTGGCAGATGTACCAAGACCAAGGCGAAGTTGTTGTTGAAGAACAACGCAGTACCTGATTTTAAGAAGAAGCGACCAGTACCCTATGCCTCCGTACCTCACTTGGATGCTGAAATTGATCGGTTGGTTGCCGAAGAAGTGATTTCCCCAATAGAGCATTCAGAGTGGGCCGCACCGATCCTGGTAGTCAAGAAAAAGAACGGACAGATCCGTTTGTGTGCAGACTTCTCGACAGGATTGAACGATCCGCTGCAATTACACCAGCACCCGCTGCCCACCGCGGAGGATGTGTTCGCAAAGCTGAATGGAGGACAGTTTTTCACGCAGATCGACTTTGCAGAAGCGTATCTGCAAGTGGAAGTCGAAGAAGAATCGAAGGAGTTGCTAACGATAAACACACACAAAGGCCTTTATCGTTACAATCGTCTACCCTTCGGCGTGACGTCAGCACCTGGCATATTCCAGCAGATTATGGATTCGATGATCTGTGGATTGGAAGGCGTTGCTGCACATTTGGATGACGTGATTGTCACAGGCCGCACATTCGCGGAGCATCGCCGTAATTTGGAAGCGCTGTTCGGAAGGATCCACGAATACGGCTTCCGCGTCCGGATGGAGAAGTGTAACTTTTTGATGCCGCAGATCTGCTATCTAGGATGCATCATTGACAAGAATGGACGCCACCCTGACCCAGAGAAGATTGTGATCATCCGCCAGATGCCAGTACCGAAGAACGTAGCAGAGATTCGCTCGTTTCTAGGTATGATCAGTTACTATGGATCGTTTGTCGCTGAGATGCGCCAGCTGCGCGCACCGCTGGATGCTTTGTTGAAGAAGAATGTTCCCTTCAACTGGAATGAAGAATGTGAAGCAGCCGTCACTCGCGCCAAGGAAGTGCTCGCTTCGGACTTGCTCCTAACGCATTTTGACCCTAGTCTGGAGATAATTGTCGCGGCCGATGCATCAGACTATGGAAGAAAAAGAGCAGTGATCCTACACAGAATGGGGATGGGACCGAGAAGGAAATTTGTCATGCAAGCCGAAGTCTCACCGCTGCCGAGAAGAACTACGGTCAAATCGAGAAAGAGGGACTCGCACTGATATTCGCTGTACGGAAGTTCCACCGTTACATATATGGCCGTCGATTCAAGCTTCTCACAGATCATAAGCCGTTGCTGCACATTTTCGGACCAAAGAAGATGGTGCCCGTGTACACGGCGAATAGACTTCAACGATGGAAGCTGATCCTATTCGGATATGACTTTGATCTTGAATATCAAAAGACGGCCGAGTTCGGACAAGCCGACGTCTTGGCACTTCTGATCCCTCTGAGACCAGCTCAGACGGAAGATGTTGTGATAGCCAAGATAGAACAGGACATCCTTGCAGTTCAAGCTGCTGCCATCAATGCATTGCCCGTTACCAGGAGAGCGATTGAAGAAGAGTCCAGGAAGGACGAGAAGATATCGCAGGTCATATGGATGCTGCAGACAGGAGCATGGCCAAACGAGCCTAAGGAAGAATTCGGCAACTGAAAGGCTCTTAGCCACGCGCTCTCAGTGAAGGACGGATGTCTGTATTTTGGCCACAGAATAGTCATTCCCGTATCTCTTTGAGAAGCAGTTTTGAAGCAGCTACACGAAGCACATCCCGGGATGACCAGAATGAAGATGCTCGCCAGAGGATACGTGTGCTGGACGAACATCAACCGAGACATCGAAGAAACCGTGCGCCACTGTCGTAACTGTCAAGAGGCTACAAAGATGCCGAAGAAAACAGTCTTGAGATCGTGGACCACAGAGAGAAAACCGTGGGATCGAATTCATATCGACTACGCTGGACCATTGAATGGAAAAATGTACCTTGCGGTAATAGACGCGTATTCGAAGTGGCCAGAAGTCTTCGAAATGTCGTCATCGTCAGCCACTGCAACATTAAGAGAACTCAGAATGTTGTTCGCACGATTTGGGAACCCAAGAGTGATCGTGTCAGACAACGGAACATAGTTCACAGCGAAAGAGTTCCAGGAGTTCTGTGTCAAGCAAGGAATTGAGCACGTTTGCTCACCACCGTTCCATCCACAATCAAATGGCCAAGCAGAACTCTTTGTGGATACCCTCAAAAGAACCCTTCAGAAAATTAAGGAAGGAGGGACGTCGGAGAAGCTTGCCGAATTCCTGCAGTGCTATAGACGAACACCATGTGCGTCAACACCAGAACATCTGTCTCGAGCAGAGATGTTCCTAGGGCGCCAGATGAGAACGCCGTTGACGCTGCTGAAGGAATCAGCGAAGGAAGAAGGAACGCGCAATGTCAAAATGGAAAAACAGTTCAATCGTCATTATGGGGCACAGAAAAGGTCGTACAGGATGGAAGACCTCGTATGGGTTCGTGACTACCGCCCTGGCCACGAGAAATGGATTCCAGCTCGCGTAAAGAGACGCTATGGACGTGCCGTGTACGACGTGCTGACGGAAGAAGACGAATTATGGAGAAGGCACGCGAATCAGATGCGTGGAAAAGAGCAGCATTGTGTGAGCCGCGAGGACACTGACGCTTTCGACTTGTCGTTCCACCGGGAAGACAGACGGTACAATGATGTGGGAGAACCGATCACCGATGCCAAGGACAACGTCGAGGATCGAGGAGCAACCACGCTGCCGCCGACATCGACCCGACCAGCTCGACAACGCCGACCACCAAACCGATTGCAAGTCGACCCGAAGATGAAGGCGTACACCACGCGTTCATCTTAGGAGGGAGGTGTTGGAGCCGTAGATATGAACTGGCTGATAAGTGATACATGATATGACTGTGTATATATATCTCTGCCAGTAGAGAAATGTTCNTGCAGCATTGTGTGAGCTGCGAGAACACTGACGCTTCCGACTTGTCGTTCCACCGGGAAGACCGATGGTGCAATGATGTGGGAGAGCCGATCACCGACGCTACGGACAACGTCGAGGATCTAGGAGCAACCACGCTGCCGCCGACATCGACCCGACCAGCTCGACAATGCCGACCACCAAACCGATTGCGACCCGACCCGAAGATGAAGAGGTACACTGCGCGTTCATCTTAGGACGGAGGTGTTGGAGCCGTAGAAATGAACTGGCTGATAAGTGACACATGATATGACTGTATATATATATATATATATATATATATATATATATATATATCTATATATATATATATCTCTGCCAGTAGAGTAATGTTCATTGTTCGGCTAATAAACCATCTTCGACGCTCGCCTCTTCGGACACAACACCTTGACTTACTCTTTGTAGATATTCTAACCTCAATTCACGCCATACCTCATTTTCTATCACCTGCAGTGTGAAGCACTATTTCCACTTGGATGAAAACCTCCGATCACTCTGACTGTTTGACTTCCATCGTAGATCGAACGCAATTCAATAGGCAACAGCTATTAACGACATGTAAAGGGAAGAGATCTCTGTTGAAAAGACGAGGCAGAAATGAGTGCCCGCCTCATACAGTAGTTAATTTTAGCCCTGAGAATATCCCGTTCTATAAGCAGAGTTCAAAGATCAGTGAGATTTGAACGCGCCAGGTTTTGCTCTAGATGTAAAGAAGAACCAGAGCTTCATTGAGAAGTTGCAGCTGAGAGTCATAAATTGGGTGGTCTCAAAAAATGTGGCTTTTCATGCTCAGACAAAATATCGCACACATGCGTAGGACTACTGCAGGGCGTCAGTGAGACTTGGTCAAGGCACCTGGTCTGTTACAGACCGCATGTCCCAATTCAGTCCTCCGCAAACCCGGCTTCGCAAATTCCCTCCTTCGCATAATCTGAAACAGGGGTTTTCGAGAAAAAAAATTATCAGTTCCTCTCTCGCTTGGAGATTTCGAACTCATTTACCATTGCTCATCGATTGCTTACCAGTCCGCTGCTTTAACTCTGCTCCATCCGTGCCCGTAACCGAGGGACTAATCGAGACATCAACTAATGTTCTTATCACAGAGCACTTTCAAGAGAAAGAAGTGTTACAGGGCTGATCCTTCATCGATTCGTTGGATACTTCACCTTTACAAAGCTATGCAGGTTTTAGCACACTTTCTCCCGGAAGCTTACGACTGTTTCATCGACTACAACGGCTCCATTGGGTTTTCCTTGTTTTTGCGCAGGGGTTGCGGACATCATGTCTGTTGGATTCGTTAACATGCCGAACAAAAAATTGCAACAGTTTAATCTGAAGTCATTATTATTACCAGTCTGGCCGACTGCCGGACCGGTCTCCCCCCACTTTGGACGCCGGCGCACCTTTATCATATCGCCGGAACCGTCTCCCTTCACTTTGCACGCCAGCGTACCCTTATCATATCGCTGGAACCGTCTCCCCCAACTTTCAAAGCCGGCGCAGCCTCATCATATCGCCGGACCCATCTCCCCCCACTTTGAACGCCGGCGCACCCTTATCACAGCGACGGACTCATCTCCCCCCACTTTGAACGCCGGCGCACCATTACCATATCGCCGGACCCGTCTCCCCCACTTTGGACGCCGGCGTACCCTTATCATATCGCTGGAACCGTCTCCTCCAACTTTCAAAGCCGGCGCACCCTTATCATATCGCCGGACCGGTCTCCCCCCTCTTTGGACGCCGGCGCACCCTTATCATATCGCCGGACCCACCTCCCCCACTTTGGACGCCGGCGCACTCTTATCATATCGCTGGAACCGTCTCCTCCAACTTTCAAAGCCGGCGCATCCTTATCATATCGCCGGACCCGTCTCCCCCGCTTTGGACGCCAGCGCACCCTCATCATATCGCCGGACCCGTATCCCCCACTTTNAAATGTTCATTCTTCGGTTAATAAACCATCTTCGACGCTCGCCTCTTCGGACACAACAGATTCATAACTACAGCTTAGGCTGCTTAATGAATCGCTTGAGAATTTCGAAGAACTTACTGAATAAAAATTTGAAAAAAATAAGACAGAAATCACTGGGAAGAGTACTGATCTATGTACATATTCTTCTCTGGGAAACCTCTCTAATTATCCATGAAATTTTTTGAAAATTCTCGAGAAGGAATACCGATCTGTATACATTTTTTCATTTGGAAGAGTAGATACCATTCTTCTAGAGAGTATAAATATCACGCTGTCGTGTGCGGGCGTATTTTTCCTGAACTCATCCTTGTAGTGTGATTTATAGCTATTTTCACGCAGTTTTCCACTCAAGAACTCATGTGATGCTGTTCGGTTTGACATTCCAGCCACTATGGCCACTAATCATTGCCGAATCCTTGAAAATTCCTACGTTCCATCTGATTTTTACTATTTTTCTGGATTTTCATACAGTTAGAATCACTACTGTGCACTAATCACAAAAATGATTCGTTGCAAGAATACAGAAACCCGCTACCAAGCTTCTTATTTTCCTGAGAGTTGGGTGCGGAGTATCCATGGGAGCACCAGACATCTGCCATATATGCCACAGCGCTAGCCAATAAACTAGCTTCTAGAGGTAGTGGCAGATGTCTCGCATTCCGAAGGGTGCTCTACCCATCTATCCATAGAACAAAAGGCTTAAATAGGATTTTTTTACTTTTCATTCAAGAGAGATACATATGTATAGCCTTTTGATCTGCGTCTTCTGGGCCTGGATGCATTATTGGCATTACCCAGGGTAAACGTGCTGACGTATGGGTTGACGATGGGCAAAGTTTGTGGAGTGTCAGCACGTCCACCCTGGGTAATATCATTTATGTGTGCGGTCCATGAAGTTTCGCTTGTATTTCTAAAGAATCCGAGGAGAGAAATCTCGGTCAGTGCGCTGCCATTTACACATAGTTCTACTTACAGCTTTTCAACATTCTTTCTAAGTACTGCATATTAATTATGAATTCAAATCACTTTTAGTGCTGAAACCTATTTTTGAAGTTTGACAACAAACTAAGTGTTTTAGATATACATATAATCCATCTAGACATAAAAATGACAAATCATTTCACAATGAAATCTCAACTTTTCCTGTTCTTTTTTAGTCCCCACAGCTATTCTAAAATAATCAATAAGAAATTAAGGCAAACTTTCTGTTTTAACCTTCGGAAGTGTTCGCTCTGTCCTGGAACATCGCCCAATCTCATCACCTTGGTCTTATTAATGCATGTACGACTGTTCTTCATCTTGCACTTTGGGCTCCATTGCACATGCAACTTTAATGAGTGCTCCATATGTATGGGCTGTATTTACCTCTGCAACTTTCTGATCTCAAGCAATCTACGCGATTCATCTCTACCGAAATCCCTGAATTCTACTATTCTTACTCCTTCGTCCAAAAAAAAACGTCGTCCCTTGCACTCTTGGCAACGACTCGTTAATCCGCAGGAATTCCATCGGAATGGCAGTTTCTTAATTAAAAGTGTTTGAGGAAGCGAAAATGAAACTTCGTCTGAAGAGGGATAGTGAAAAGCCGACGGCGGATGTGCAACTATTCACGAAGGTAGGTGGACTGGGCCCACACGGACTAGGGACTTGGAGCTCTGAGGGGAATGGATACAGGCCATACCATCTTTCACCTCACTCAATTTTAATTCGGTATTAGATGTTGTCCTCTTGTTATTATGTTCACATACTTATTGCCACCAATAGAGTGCTTATCGAAGCGAAATTTGAGTAAACATTCTTAACACAGTAGCTTGGAGGCTGAGATAGGGTGGAATTACAGGATTTCCATTCTGATTCTCGAGCTCCGAAAAAGCGTATTTGTCTCTACTTACTACTAATGTAGTACATCATGATGCCTTGTTCAATACTATTCGACTCGGTCAACATTCCAGTCTTCAATTATTTCAAATAAAGTAGAGTTTTTTTATAATAGATAAATAAACTCTTTTCAAAACGAGAAAGTAATGGAAACGGAAAGCTCTCAAGCTGAATTTCTTAAAGTGGCTTCACAGGTTCTATTCCGTGTTACCGAAATTCCAATTAAATTTAGATCACAGCCATGAGATCTTCTGGCAACATTGATAGGTTGTGGAACCATATGCGCACTGGTATCCGTTGCTCGTACAAATGTCGCGACAAAATCTTTCACTAACTTTACTATGTGCACAAAGTTGAGGCTCCAAATTACAGCGGTTTTATTCTGCAACTGTTTAGCTACTAGTTTTATACCTTCGTTAAGTGATGTCAAAGCAAAAATTTTCAATAGAAAGGCTGGATGGTACATAAATTTAGGTGATGCCCCCTGAACTTTTTTGCTCCAGAACTTGTACATGGCGTTTGGCTAGTGCCTGCGTTATTTTATGACTCAAACATTTTTATTATTAGCTCTATCTTTGGAACTCGAGATGGGACTATCTTTCTGCCGGGAATTATTTGACTTTCACATAATACATGCTTATTAAACGAATCCTAGGTAACCTTTGGTTACCTGTTTATCTGTTGTCATCCGCCATCTACTGTGAACCGTTTGAGTTCCTGTCGGTACTACGATGCGCCACCTAACGTTTCTGTTCATCTGGCTGCTTTCCTTTCAATGCACCTTTATGGATAAGGAAGCCCCTGATTTATAATAAAGCACATATTCTATAAATGTGTCGGAAACGAAATTATAGGGCTTTTTAATAAATAAATACAACAAATAGTAACTTTTGAGACTTTATTGGCTCTTTAGTGCTGTCAGTGAGCGATGTCTATTCCTCATAGGCTAGTTTCTTAGCCTTCTTCGATCGCTTATGTAGTCTGGGACTTCTGACGGAGTGCTCCTGTTAACAATGTTCTCGATATGCAACAGGAGAAGTTATATGTTTCAAACAGCAACGTTGCGTAAAAGTGCAAGTTTCCATGCAAAACGCTATTCAAGCGTAAGGACATTAGCAAACGGAAGGATTTTGCGAAAGATAAAATATAGCTTTATGACCTTAGAAATGGGTAAGATTTGTGTGAACGTAATAAATTAACATTGTCCCAAAGGTCAAATTTCGTCTAGGACATATTGGCAAGTGAAACTATTGGCATGGGGGAAATTTTGGCTTATATAGGAAGGTAAAGAGTGGGTTTTTTTCCAATCACAAACATTCTTATGGGTCTCGAAATTAAGAAAAAATATTTGTGCGCAAAGTATCTATCTAGTTGAAAAATTTCCAAGAAGAAGAATCTGAGGAAAATATCTGTCTTGGGAATGAGTTAAATTGGAAAATTCCATAAGAAAAGAGGAACTAATCCCGAATCACCTCAAATAACGTCATTCCAGGCGACGCCGTTGATCGTTCACTTGTTGATGATCTGCAGCGTTGGTCTGTATGCGATTTTCGGTGCCCTAGTGATGAGGAAGCTGGAGTCGCGATCAGTTGCCGAGATCACAGTCGAAGTCGAACGTCGTCACATCGAACAGAAGGAAGACGGTTGGTGGATTTCTACCTCATTTTTCGCTGCTTCCAAATGTTTCTGTCTTCCATATCCAGTTTGTCCAGATAATGTCCTACTTTTTCTCTATTTATCCATGGTTTACTTTCCCCAGATCTAGGTGGAACATTAATCTGTTATATTCGAAATGCTAACGTCTTGCTTCCCAGGGTAAACCTCCTTCACCTTTTTCTAACTCATCCACAACGATGCTTTCTCGGCAAAGCAAGGCAGGCCATCAAGGCCTCTTGTGAGCAGCTAGGGAAAGAACTGCAACTGAAGGAACTCTACTGCTCACAAGATGTGTTTGATGCCTAAAACCTAGGAAAACGAATCTTGGAGTGTTCTCATCTGCTGCTTCACTTTTTTAAGAGATGGACTAGAGAGTTCTCCTTCTGAAACTCACGATGTTGCTCCTGTCTTTCCTGGAGTGTTTTAAAAAAACAGCATCCTTTCCATCTTCCGCACCTTCCTATCCATGGGTGAATGGAGGGGACGGGGATGTTCATAGTAAAACTGATGTTTTCGCCATTTCGAGTGTCTGAGGAAGGAATCTTCAGATCGATTTCGAGAAATAAAATATTATATTACAAAGTACTTAACCAGTAGAAATGAGGTATGGAACCTTGCAGATGAATGATAGAAGTTAGCAGCGCAGATTTCTCAATTGCGTATGAGAAAGACTCCTTCTATGGTACTGGAGTACTCCTTCATTAACTTTTAGTCGACCATTCTACTACTGAACTTCGGAAATGTGTCATTACCACTCAGAACTCAGCATAGAATGCATAAAAGGGCATAGCAGTTGATTCTTCCAGTTTATTTGACTCCTATAGAAGGATTTCAGAGTTGAAGTTCGAGCTCGTTACGGGAATCTCTCGCATCCGAAAAGAAACTAATTCCAGTGGACCTCTGGTCTTTCTCCATAGCTCGGTGCTCATAAAAGCGCTTTTAGATATGAAGATATGTGTGAAGGGTCCAGCAAGGTCACAATTGGTCCAAAGCCATTGTTCATGAGAGTCTAGTCTATCTGAGGCTGCGTCTGATGTGCTAGACTTCGGAATCAAATTCTGGAGCTAAAGACGTCAACAGTTCCTGTTTTCTTGAACACCTCGGATGAATCGAATGAACCTTTAGCGGGGCCACATCTTGCAGTTTTTCATGCATTCCTTTCGTATGGGATAAGAATTGGACTGCTGAGATGATTGCCCGGAATACTAATAAAGGATAAAGGATAAAGTGGTCGGCGTTGATCAATCCCGTCACGAGGGATGCGCCACGCATTCGACTTCATCTGAGCATCGTAGAGGCGTTGAATGCGTATGTGCCCTGTACAGTGACTTGCGGGGGGCATCCGATGAATCAAATCAGTGGCTTCATCCTCCCAGACTCCTCTGGTTCCAATTTACCGACCCCGGAGGGATGGATGGCTTGGTTGGCCACGGGCGCGGGATCGAACCATCGACCGTGTGCGTGCGCAGCGAGCCTCTTACCACTGCGCCACACCGCCCGGAATACTAATAGATGGTTCTATATCACATCAATGTTTCAGTATTTCTTCAGTTCTCTAAGATTCTCTAAGGTTCTCTAAGATTCTGTCCTTCAGCCGCCATCGCCCGAGCAATGGAGCTAGGCCTGAAACACAAACGACGGCGGAGACACAATGACACCGACCGCATTGAAGATCTCCTCCTTAGACGGCTGGAAACTGTGTAAGCAATTTCACAGCTCCAATAGCTATTTTTGCTAGAATTACTTGTGGAACTGGGCGTCCAAAGTAGTGTAAAGAAGAGGATAGGAGAATTTTTTAGTGATTGGTCAAATCGAGAAAGACGAGCCGCGGCAGAGGTGATGAGAAGCCGGAGATGTGTGATCAGTGTTATAAAGGTGAGCCTCCCCAAAGAGGGTAGCTAGATCCAGATTTAGCGGCTGTGTTATCAACAAGTTAACTTTAGAGAAATAAAAAATTGCTGGTAGGAAAAAAAAGTAAAACAGCAGATTGTTGCGTAATTATCTGGACGTTTTTTTTTCTGAAAAATCCGGCACCTCCTCGAAAACTTCGCTAGGTGTTGTGATAGCAGAGCTCATGTTGAGTTCACTCGGCCATCTTCCTCAATTTCCCATGCTTCTTGGCCCCTGGATAAAGTCCCTAACCCGGAAAAGTTGAATTCTGCTGTTACCCTTCTGGTAGTTGAACGTTATACGTGTGGCTGTAACATAGCAGTTAGAGTTAGAATCCGATGACGGATCTATCCCATTATCCCATAGGCTGTTGCTAAGGTTAATTTGCACAGCATGCAATAAAAATGCATTCTATGCATAGGCGTTTGGCCATTTCACTGGAAGCATCTATTCGCCTGAAAAGCTTTCACGGCTCCAGGTAATGCAGCTCTAAGAAAACCCCCATGATGCTTCCATAGCATGAACATATCGTTTGAGACTTTTCCTTCATTGGATTCTTTTCAAATTCTTCTTAAAATCCTCTTGGCTTGGTCTTTTCTTATTGACTTGATCTGAGTTATCTCAAATTCTTCTTTTCTTCTCAGTCAATGCCATCAGGTAAGTTGAAATAGTATTCCTCTGGTAGGGCACGTGCACCTTTTGGCCTGAGAAGTACGTAATTCTGGGCCTTTTGAACATTTTACCTCACGTCCTAATCAAACTAATGGTACTTGCCTTTGGCTGCATGGTTTTACTTGCTCCGAAAGTGCAATCCCTGTCCTAAAAGTCTGAGAACAGAAATTTTGGTTGAAACCTCGCCTGAGAGGGAGAGGGTAGTTCAGTAAGCTGATCACTAAAATCATACCTACTTTTATCACAACGGTAGGTATTGGCCCACAGATACAGGACACAATGTTATAGAAACCTCCAGAACTTAGTACAACGAGGGGTAAGGAGTTGTTTGATGTGCTGATCGCGATTACCTATGTGACTTTTAACTGCACTGTCATTTTCTTACCAAACTGACCGTTGCGAAAATTAAAATGTATAGGTAAAATTAAACAGTGAAATCAACCAATTATACACTTTCTAGCATCTCTCATCCTATGACTGCAAGATAGGAGAGCTGGACGAGCGTTTAGTGAAGGACCTGGACAAGTGCTACCATGTGGCCGTCGAACATAGCACCCACACCAAGGACGTGCTGTTCCGAAACAGCGCTGAAGATGTGGAGACCGGTTTGTTTCCGGGATTTTCCTCGAGTGCAGATATTCAGATGAAGGAAACCGATGTGTTTCAGTCGCCGAAGAACATGAGCAGGTCCAGCCGTGGTCGTTTATGGATTCATTGTTATTTGCCTTCACTGTGATAACAACTATAGGTGAGCCAAAAGAGGTTTCTCTACTGGTTTCGTGAACTGATTCGCTTTATCAGTATACTCCGACTGTTTTTATCGATCAAATTATCGAAAATTACAATGAAAAAAGCTCTGTTTGCCGTTTAACGCAGCAACCCCTAAGAAGGAAAGAAATAGTCAAGAATACATCCCCTGCGTGCTTACCAACAGTGGAGAGAAGTATGCGAAGTGTTGGTGGAATAGAAGTGACCTGTGAGTTCCGGGACAGCATGCATCATTGAGATTATCTGCGATGAACGTGGTAACACCCCCAAAGTTACCCTGGTAGCTCAATTATGCATCCAGGCCCTATAAATGCCTTGTTGTGGAACCAGAAATACGTATAATAAAACGAAAGAATTCAGCAGGAAATTTATGCAAGTCGAGATGCCGATCTAAAAGTAATTATCTTCGCAAGCTTGGGTAATTAAATCCTGCACATACATATTTTTATTGCTTCATTCTATTCCACATGACGCATGTTCTTGTTCCTTGGCGTTCTTCCAATTTCCATCCCATCGCTGTAATGCTCATAGGTCTAAATTCTAGATAGAACATCTGTTCGCGTACGCTGATCAAGAACCTCTGGAAAAACAACATGGACATTGCCGCATCTTGAAACAGCGAGTGAATGTAATTGGTTAGAGCACTTTCAGCCCAAGTGGCTCCGTCTATCAGCTTTAACAGTTTGAGGGTTTTTGTAGGGCTACAGGCTGTAGGTAAGCTTTTCTTTCGCATACAGAGTGAGCAACTTGCGTCAACTAGGAAAATGGACAAAAAAGAAGTTTAGGGTCATTTGGAAGGTAACTGTGGCTTTTGAGCAAATTTCGTTCCGCTAAGCGGTAACTAAGACAAACTGGCGGAAGGACCGCAGCAGGGATTCATGAAACGCTAACCATGCAAACTAGTAATAGCTAGCGTGATTGGTTATCCCATAGACCACGTAATTCTGAGGGACGCAGAATGCAAAGTTGGTTTGCTTACCTGGTTTCGTCTGGTTTTGCGTTCATGAATCCTAGATTGTTCCCTCCTGAGATCATTTTTCTTGTTGTTAGGATGGTTCGAAAGGACCACAACAGCTAGTACGGAGAATCGCAGGCCACCGGTCAATTCCTCCGGTTTTCTGCTGCGGTTCTTCCGAAAACGTGTCTAAGGAGTCAAGGACCTTACTTTCAGGATATTAATTCTTTCAGGATATGGTAACGTCGCTCCTCGAACGTTCGCAGGCCGATTCTTTGTCATCGCCTATGGTCTTGTGGGCATCCCGTTCACCTTATTGGCCATTGCTGATCTCGGAAAATTCCTCTCAGAAATCATGCAAAGCTGGTCAAGGACAGCGTCACGATTCAAGAAGTGGGTTCCACCGCATGCTCGTGATTATACAAGACATGTAGCGAGTAGGACAGGTGATTTTGGGTAATAAGCACCAGTTTAGGCGGGTGCAAGAAGCCTGGACAATGCGGATAAAACTCAAAGGTCGCTACGATTCCGCTAAAATTAAGACTAACGGCAATGCTATGCTCGAAAAGAGTCAAAGTCACGAGGAAATCGTCTCTCTTGAGGATGGCAAGGTAGTTTTTCTAGAATCAATCTCCACTAATTAATTTACTATTAAATAAAATGTTTTAATTAGATTGACGACGGTGATGTTGAATCTGTCGAGTCCGACGACGATGAGGAAGATTCTCAAGCTTTATCGTTGTTTGTATTGTTTGTTGTTTACATTGTATTAGGTAAGTTTTGGTTGTTGTTTCCAGAAAAAAAGAAGTCGACTCTGCATTGAAATTCCTGGAATTTTTAGGAGGTCTGATGCTCGCCTCATATGAGCCAGATATGGATTTCTTCAAAGCTGTCTACTTCAATTTTGTAACATTGACATCGATAGGATTGGGTGACATAGTGCCAAGGAGGTTAGCAGAATATTTGCGGATTTTATGCGGGAATTTACTCCTGAAGATAAGTTATGTAGAAATTTTCCATGCAAACTTTAGGTGATTCAATTGTAATTTCTTAAAAGGATGTTTTTTTTCACATGCTCGTCAACCTTTTTAATTCCCTAGGCACATCCAATGGTGGTCCGACAATGGCGAGCTTCATTCCAAAAACCTAAAGATAGAAATTTCCCGGACCATTTTCCATGGACTGAGCGGAAAATGGGCTTACCTTATTTTTAGCCTGTTTTTAGCCTATTTCTTACTGTTCTTTGAATTTTCATGCTCAGCCATTTTATTTTGTCAATAACTTCGTCTGCAAAACAATCGGCTCAATCGGCCAACTCTGACTTCATTTTTTTCGATCATCCTCGTCATTTTTCCCTTTTTCTCTACAAATTTATTTCTCTGAGGAGTAAACCAACTCGAAAATTTGTTTTAGTGAGACCTACATGGCTTTGACAATTGTCTACATTGCTATCGGCCTTGCTCTCACAACCATAGCCATCGAAATCGCAGCTGATACTCTCAAGAAGATTCACTATTATGGACGAAAAATCGAGAACGTCGGCAATGTGGCTATATGGTTCGGAGGCAAGAAGTGAGCTTATTTTTATTCTTAAATAACTTTTTTCAATTCTGATGTCTTTAGAACTCTTTTCAAACTAGTTTTCTCGAATTCTCTCTCTATTTCGGCTTTGATATCTTCCAGAAGCTGAACTGAAGAACTCGAATTTTTAAGCATTCCCGGAAAAATCCTTTTTTGAGGATGACTAGAACTAGTCTGGGTTAATGCTGTGTTTATACTTCGTCGCGCACATGCTATGGTCTCGTCGGCGTGAATGGGAATTGCTCCCACGAAGCAAGATCGCGGTTTCGCGTGGCGTGCTGTTCATACTTTTTCACTCAAAAATCAATAAACGGGCCAATACCCGTCGTTTCTGCTAGTATTCGTGATGTGACAATTTCACCGACGTTGTGCACGAAGATTTGTAGTTGTTTCCTTCCCGATTCATCTGTTTCGGATCACAACCTAATTACTTTTCGAGTTGCTCATGTTGTTGCCTGTTGTCGCGATGCCACCGCCTCGCGATGAAGTATAAACAGAGCTTAGGACGAGATTTCTACTCCAAACAAATTCTTTCCATTCTTTTCCCCTTATTTTGAGGCTATATTTCGCGCACAAACGATTGCTGCGCTTTTGCTTTGTGCAAATGTTGTGTGGAGAATACAAGCCCCGAAATTTGAAAAAAGGATCTTAGTAGAGCTCAATTTAAGAATAACACTGCTTCAGGATTACTGTGAAAGCCCTAGTGAAGAATCTCGGTGACCAGTTCAATCTGCCCACCACTACTATCAAGGACCTCGACCTGGACCATTTCGTCGACCAGGCGATAAAAGTCGAGGAAGGCGAGATTGAAACACTGCGGGTGAGTGGCCAATCATAGAAAAGTTCCTAATTTAGTGGATTCTGGTTAATCACGACCTGGTTAGCTATACTCACAGGGGTTAGCAAGGCCACACCTTGGGTAAATCAACCTGTTGTTTCTGTGTGCTTTTAATAATTTACTTATTGAATTTTTCATGAATGTTTATTCTAGATGACTTTAAAACTACTTGTTACAAGAAACTAGGATTTTGTCTAGGAGTCTAGGAGGCGCCAGAATGAAATTCATGCTTTCATGCTGCATTCTCATGATTTTTTCCCATGTGAATGTATTTTTAGCCGCCGCCTTTCGAGCCTAATTCGGAGAATTTCGGAGCAGCTTATGTTGACGAGCCTGCTGAAGGTGTGTTATAATTGGATCCAGTGTCATTTTGATTCCTCTTGCGTTTCAGTTTTCCTAAATATTTTTGATATGTATTTGGATGTAACATAAGTTTCCGCTGTTTTTGCATTTAGCTTTCTGAAGGCTTCTAATAAATAATTACCAATTAGATTTTGCACATGAGCTTACACCTTTTCAAGGCCCATAACCACACAAACGTTCACAAATGTGAAGCATTTTTTCCATCTTTTCAAAGATAAAACCAATTTCAAAATGAACCCTTCAGAATGACAAATTCGCTACCTTTTGTTACACAAAAAATAATTGGATAATAACGTAGCACGATCCCAAAGAAAAATGTACAAAGTAACCCTGAAGCTATTCTCAGACTTCCCATACTCATTTTTATTGTCGATCGATTTCAAATACAAATACCAATTTTGAAGAGCCAATTTTCGATCAGATGGTCCTCTAACCTGCTGTTAAGGGCAAGTGAAGCGTGGGTATCCAATTGAGTATCGCTAGAAACAGTAACAGTTTGTGTACAGTAAGGGTAAAATTCAACGGAAATTCTGGAGCGTTCCAAGGCAATAACACCATCCTGTTTCCACCAATTGGATCAATGAACTTTTTTGTGAAGTCATCAGGAGGCCTTCATCCTGAATATTTAGCAACGGATTCCATTCCGGATCCTTCTTTAGCTCTACGTCGCCTTCTAAATCACAAAAGCGCCCATTTTGCAAATAGCAAAGTGGCAGAGGTCAAAGTCAAAGACCTTCAGCACTACCTGTCCTCCTGGTCCACCGAATTTTGAAGGAATTGAATTGAGCTACAGCTGTAAAAATTGCAGAAGACCAGGGAATAATGCTGTGCATACTTTGATTGATAATTGTCCTCATTTTTTCTAACTTTTTTGTAGAAAATTTCAAAGCAGCGAAACTTATGTCACACCCTAGCATTCCATACTCCTCCAAATAAATGCTGTTGATTTGCTGTGTGTGGTTTGCAGTGCACACGTAGAATAGGCACAGAGTGTTTTCTAGAAGCATGGCAAAGTGATCCAACGCCATCACCGTCACCTGAGCCGCCTCCTCTACCCACTCCGCCGCCACGGGAGCCAACACCAGAGCCGGAGCCGGAGCCCGAGCCTGAACCGGAGCCGGAGCCGGAACCAGAGCCTTCACCCAAGGAACCGACTCCTGTTCCAACACCATCACCCTCACCCACTCCTTCACCAGGTATCAAGCACTGACGTTGATTTTCCTGCTGGAGTTTTTTTGGATGTTTGGTCTTTGGTTTTAGTGGACTGATTTGCACGGGAATTCCTTATGTAATTTCACTCTTGATTATTCCAGTAGTTTTGCGGATTTTTTAGAGCCGGTGAAGGAAGCAACGCCTGAGATTGAGCAGAGTCCCGAACCTAGTCCGGCCCCAAGTCCAGAACCTTCACCTGAGCCAACACCTCCGCCTCGTGAGCCGACGCCAGAGCCTGAGCCAGAGCCAGAGCCTGAGCCAGAACCGCCGAAGCCCGAGCCGGTTAGTTTATACTTTTCGAAGATTTTTGGTTAATTCACTAGCTTCTACTCAACGGATGTGTTTTCAGGAACCCACCCCACCACCGAAACGTGAGTGCTACAAAAATCTTTTTTTTAATTTTCCTGCCTTTACTTTATTTCTATTTTCGACTGAAAGTTTCAAAGAATAAAAATTTACTTAACTATACTTTCTATAAAATTTACTTCTACTGTCGGTTAAAAAATCTGGCACATTGGAGAAGATCCAGGTTTAATCTTCTAAAGGAGTCTAGCCGGCTCGATCGCTGAGCCGCAGTGACCCTGGCATTGATACGTATCGATTAGTTGTCGGTGACAGCTGCGACAGCGTCCGCGACGCGCCGTCTGCAATCGATATGCACCAAACACGCGTCGAATCGATTCCAGCGATTGAAACGGCTACATTCCATATGTAGTATGACATTAACATATCAAGTAGTATGAGAGTATGATCGAAAGTATGCTTTTCATTTTTCCTTTTCTTATTCATTCATTTTCTAATTTTTTCCATCATTATTCTCGCTCCTGCCAATGCAGCTGTTGTTAACACATACTTTTGCAGCGCGACAACTCACCGCGGCTGAAATTGCTGCTCAAAAACGCCGGGCTTACAGCGAGGAAGCGTGGCGAAGATATCAAGAATATCAGAAAGTTGGTGGAATTTTCTTATTCCCGTGAAAATTTCGCATTTTCCTGTCCAGTTCCTCCATACACTTCTTATGTTTAAAACTCCAACTTTAGCAATGGAAGAAATTCCGACAAACACAACGAACGGGTACTTCATCATCATCAGGAGCTGGACGAAGTTCAGGACCGGCATCATCAAAGAATTCTACCCAGCCGGGAACTCCCGAAAGCTCATCATAAGTATTGTAACATATTGTCTTCACGCACAAATGCCATAACATATGAATTTTTAATCTGTATAAATGTTTTATTGATGGTAGTAGTGTGGAATTGAGAGCATGGAGTATGGAATTTGAAACTTGACACAGTCCTGAGTCAAGAGGTAGTCAAATGTGAGATGAGGTATCAACTCAGATTAGCTCATTCAGTGTATGTAATAAAGGACAGGAAAAAAACTGTTTATTCACAGTTTTAATGCGGTTCCTATCATTATGCGGAAAGTGCTACAGCCATCGCACGATGTAGAGCCTAACATGCTCCACCTGCTGTGATATGTAGTAATCCGGCAGAAAAACTACTACTCAAATAATTGATTAATAATACTCTATTATCATTCCGAGTATAACACCATTTAGCGGTGTAGTCTGGGAAATTTCTGATTTCAGGAAAGATTATAAAACCCAGTCGAACATAAAAACATTCAAAATTAGAAAATTGCTGAATAGGGAGAACATAAACCCCATCAGAGCTCTACGGAGTCATGAACAGGTGGAACGCTGGTGAGTATGAAATAGTTTCCTTGTTCGCTCTTCAGAAAACGAAGATGAGAGGAAACATAATGGTCCGGTGTTTTCACTGCCTCCTGCTTTCTCTTAACTTAACTTAACTAAACTATTGTTCTCTCTATCTCCCTCTTGCCTCTCTTTCTTCTAACCTCTCTCCCCCCCACCTCTCTCTCTCTCTCTCTCTCTCAAACGCCTGAATTATGACACACTCGAGTTCGAACTCAATTATCTCAATTTATCTCAACTAGTTTGACCCTGCGAGCATCTCTCTTAGGTTACGTCTGGAGTTCGTACCAGATCAAAGAGGTGCTCAGCAGTGGCGGACGCAGAAAGTGGGCGGGAGGGGAAGGGGGGTGGGAAAAATTGGGGTTCCCACCGTTTTGTGGACCCGAAAGGAAAATAAAATTAATGAAATTATTAATTGTAATGATAAATGTTGATGAAAATTATTTTAGAACTAATAAAAATAAACAAATAAAAATAAACTAATACAGTATTTTTATTTGTATTGTAAAGTAATTTAAAAAATTTGGCGACCCATTCTCGGAAGGGGGGGGGG
>JARK01000327.1:29900-39961 GCA_000688135.1 Ancylostoma ceylanicum
CGCCCCCCACCCCTGCGTCCGCCACTGGTGCTCAGGGACTAATCCCACCTACCGCCAAATAATTTTTAACTACCACTTTCCATAATTCCCCTAAATGTTACAAAGTTTTTAGTGCACTCGGTGTTTCAGATTATAATCTTTCTGAGAATCTAATCAAGGTTACCCTTCTAAACAAGTCATCCCCTCGACTGCTCGCAATTCTTTACCGTCTCAGAAGTACGCCATATGGAAACTGAGGTGGGGGTTCTTTTCTCATTTTTTAACTGAGTGTAGTAGCCTATTTACTCAGGTGAATGTGCGCTAGGAACGCAGCCCAAACGGCGTAATGCTTCGGGTACAAACGCTAGCAGCAATGGTTCCCAGTTGCTGCCATTCTCCCCTCCATTGCTGCTACAAGAAGCGTTGCTGCTAGCTTTTCTACCCGGAGCATTACGCAGTTTGGGCTGCGTTCGTACTGCACAGTTATCAGAGTAAGTGTAAGCCGAGCGAATAGTTGGGTTTGTGGTTATTTGTACTAGTTGTAGCTACAGTGTTCTCATTTGCTAAGTTATTGCGTCATAAATTCAGTTAATAGTGCGACTTTTGATGGCACACCTATGCAGTGGTGTATTGAATGAACAAAAAATTAATAAATAATTTACTAACTATTTATGTGCAAAGAAACACACCTCCGTAGTACGCACATATTTTTCTACCTCGCATTGATAATGTCCATGTTTGTTCTGTCTTAGCTGGACAACAATAGACTTTCCCATAGCTGGACGGCATTGTTCATTGTTTGCAACACCTTCCTCTTAATCCATGATAAAAGCCCTGCCTCGTGCTGTATATAGTTTACAAACAATCCCTCTTCCGTGGCTTACAAACAGTCCCTCTTCCGTGGCTATTTCCTCTTGTTTTCTCCTTAGTGTTGTTGAAATTCGCTCGTTTACACAGCTTCTAATGAGCACACTATTCTGCCAAAACGTGAAAAAGACCCGTCAGGTGTGCACACAGCCTCAAAAGGCGCCATAAAATGCAACGGAAACAGCGGATTCCCCGATTGTTGTCTAATCCTGGAGATTTTTCAGGAATAAACATTCCTTCTTTATTATAGGCTAACTCAAATTTCACGAGTTGTTTGCTTTGATCAGCGAATTAGTTGAAATTTATTTGTAAAAGAATAGAATTCAAATATAAGGTATTTATTTAGAATGTGGATCCTTCTAGCCAGTTTTGTCGCGGCGTCGTTAGCAGCAGCACCCGTAGCGACTACTGCAGCGGCAAACACAACCGATTCAGGAGCGGCCACGACGGCGTCATCCAATATTACCCAGCCGACCACGGTAATAAGCATTACTTTGACATTTTAGAGAAGTTTAGAAGCTGCTGTCACTCGGGGAACCTGAAGGCGGTGTTATGGATGAGGTTGAAAGATGCGAATCCCACGATTAAGAAATACATGCTCAAAAAATGGTTTTTATTCAATAACTCTATCCAGCCATGGTCAAACTTATGCAAAATCCGTGCATATCCATACAGAACCCATGCCCTATACTGAGAAAATCGCGTGTTTTTCGCGTGTTTGACATCGAACTTGCACCGGATTTTTTTATTTCCCAAATAAATGCACGATACCTCGTGAGAACGCTCGATCCAGTCAAATTAGTAGGGATTTTGAATTACTCGAAGTCTGAGTAACACCTCCGATTTCCCCCCCCCCCCTCCCATGTGCGAAACTCTATGTACATAAATAAATCCCACTCGGCAGTGGTAACCATGTACACTTCTGGATCAATATGATCCTGGCAAATTTGTTTGGTTCCAGAATTGCTCAGACGCTATAGCCGACTGCTCCAAGTACGCAAATTTATGTGACAAGCCGGAGTATAAATCCGTGATGGTTCAACAGTGTGCTCAATACTGCAAGCTCTGCGATGTGACTTGTGTAGATCGCAGCAGGAGGTACGTTTCTTCAGAGTTCATTTGTTTCATCTTTAGGCATTGAGAAGTACTACTGGAGTAATTTCACCCGATTTAGTTGCGCTTTCTGGGACAAATTCGGGTTCTGTTCGAGCAGGTTCTACTCTGACCAAATGAAACAATACAACTGTGCCTCCACGTGCAAAATGTGTCCTAATAGTACACAGCTGGGCTAAAATGGTTATTCAATATGTATATTATAACTATATCAATGTCATTGTTTGCGCCAGAAACAATCACTGCCGTTTACATGTTTGCCTTTGTTTGCTATGTGTTGTCAATAACAATGTTTTTTTCCCTGGTATAATTGAACAGGCAGACCAACAATACACTTGTTTTTACCTACGAAATAGCCACCATATCTGGTAAACGTTCATGTTTACGGTGGTAAACAATAGTAAACAATACAGACAAAGGCCGATGCACAAGCGGGCATAACGATGGGAAAATGCATTAAAAGATCAATTTTTTATGAATTCATGTATATGGTAGTATCACGGGAGTAACCAATAACAATTTATATTCGAGTGCCAGGGCCACATAGCCCTGTGATTGGCCAAACCTTCCCAATTGTCAGGTTAATCGAGGAGCTCGACCTCAAACAATCCATACCACGCATTTATGCATCCTTCGACGTAAAACTACAGAAAACGCGATTTATATAGGAGTGTTTAGGTCTTAGAAATGGTTTCGCTCAACGCTTTTAGTTCGGACACCAAGGTATTCAATCAACAGCCACATGCATCATTGAGATTACCCAGTGTAAATCTGGGCCGGCGTACACCACTGAGATTACCAGGATTACCCAGGGTAAACGTGTAAGCGCCTCTAAATTGCAGGTGTAAAATTTGGAGCTTTAACATATTTACTCTGGTTAGTCTCAATGATGCACGCTGGCCCTGTTAGGATACCCGAAAAATTTACCCATCGGCAAGGGCGCCAATATCTTTACCCTGGGTATTTTCATTGATGCATCTAGGCCTATCTCACTTTGGGAGGCCTGCACGTTTCGTAAAATGGACCCATCGGACTGCGAATTATTCGACAAGGTCCGCAACGAGTTGATGACGCCACTTTCGAGGGGTCATGTCTCCTCTCATCATGCACGGCGATGTTATCTCCAACATCATCTATTCTTTGTTAGCTCAGAGATTAAAGACCCAACAGGTCAGAAGACGTTGTGTCCAACAATTTCGCTGTATTACGTTGTCAACATTCTACCAAAAAGTAATAATGTGTGCCAACAATGTGAAGTGACAGTAAGGACTAATAGAAGAATATGTACTCACAACACGATGAAGTAGCGACTAACTCTAGCAGAACCTTAGAAAACTCCACCTATGCAATTGTTCTTCAAAACCAAGCTGTGAATTCGTTGCTACCTGCTTTGAACCTTAAAGAAATGGTGGATGAAAAAGCTATTCGCGGAGCAATTTTCAAAGTAGTAATTGTTCTAACCATAGCGCCCAAGAGTATAGTACACCGACATTCGCCAAGAACGTCAGTGAAAGCTCATAAGAGATAACTAATCGCAAAGTAAAATTTCAGATTAGCAAGAGTAAGCCTGGAGCTACACATGCGAGGAATCTAACAATGGCATAAGAAAGTCCAGTATTTCTTGGAATTTTTCATGCAATATTATATATTCCTCAGAATCGAATCCCAAAATGTGTGAATGTGATTTCATAAAGGTGAATGTCACAAAATCTTGTCCATTTCTGCCCGCTACACAATGTGGAGAATTATGACATCCCTAGTTCATCTTTGTGTGAATTTGAGGTCATGTCTTCCTGAAAATAGGCATTTAAGACATTCTTACCATGCTAAGGCTTCGAACTACTTATGAGTCTGACATTCCTGCCTCATCGTTTCTAATCAGTCTGCTTGTCTCAAAGTATGTGAATAATTTCACTGTGAATTCTTTTTGAAAAGACCTGACGGTTGTGACTATTCTGACGTAGAAGTCAAATGAAAATGCTAGGTTCGTCCTGAACTCTTGCACCAACACTTACTTTTCGTTTTTCTTCTTTTTCTTTTAAGCAATTTCTTCTTCCTTCTTCTCAGTAGCTCGGGCTTAAAGTTCTTTGGCGATAGAATAATGTGGAATGTTCTGCTATTCCTTAGCTATGAAAATTGGCAGACCAGGTTGCATCCATGAGCAATAGTGTTATGATTGCTTTTTAGAAAAGTGCAAATTTGATGAAAGACCTTCCGATCGACCTGACATTTAAAAAAAAAAGAAAAAAAAACAAAAAATGATCGGTCAGTGCTCCAGCTACTACTACATATTTACCTCTTATCAAGATTTAACGACAAATTTTGATTACCTAGTGAAGATGTGACCTACCGGCCCTTTCACTAATTCACGCCACTGTTTGATCTCTAGCAGGTCACTTCCCAGGGCAAATCCCAACGAACGAACGGTTCGCAACAATGGTGGCGCGAGACCAGCGGCGCATGTCATGCCAAAATTATCGCACCTCGAGGTCAGTGGGCCTTTGTGGTGGGTATTTATAGGTCGACCAGCATAGGACACGGTCAGGTGATCAGTTATTCGTACTACGTGACGTGTTCGCTCAGAACTGCTCTCTGCTACTGTTCATCTGCTACAAATCTTCTTCTTATCTGACCTATTGGCTGTTTTCTTCTCAAAAAGGTGAGTTCTCTCGATTTTGCTTATTATTTTCCAACTTGTAATAACTAGTGTTTTGACCGAGTAAAAATCGAGTTAATTCAATTAATTTGGCTAAAAATGCAGAGGTTCATTTTGGAAAGAAATCGAATAATACAGAAGCCACTGTCTCCCTGACTGACATAATTGAAATCACCGTATGCGCGCACGTTGAGGGAACCCGGCTGTCTCGTATAACCTAGTTCAAAGACAGTGGCTTCTTTCCACTAGTTTCCAACTATGTGCAGCAATATTTTTGTACTATTTATTGGTATTCTACTACTGTAGTATGTCATTGCTGGTGATTTATTTTGAATCGTTTTGGTTACATACATACAGTTTTCACTCGTACGGTTCATTTGTGCTCTACCAAGTAGTCAGGTTTCCTTTTTCCTTATTTTGTTCTCTTTCTGTTCCGACATCTTTGGAACAATTCGAAGCATCACCCTAGCAACATCATCACCAAGCCACATCAACGTCTTCCAACAATTTTCGCAAACTCAACATTGACAACCCGTCAGTTCAGTGGAAGGAAGGCAGAAAGTTCAAAATGGTTTCAGAGGTGTCGAGACTAACAAAACCAAAATAGGAGAAGAAACAAAATTCTTTGGCAAGACATAAACCAAGCATGGGAATGAAGAGATACGGAACTAGAGCGATTCAAAATGGAAACAATCCAAAATAGCGCAACAACATACTAGAGTAATAGGATACTAATATGTAGGTCTTAAAAGAATATAGGGGCACAGTGGAAGAATACTAGTGAAAAGAAGCCACTGTCTCTGAGTTAGAAGGGATAAAGAACGGCCAGATTCCCTCAACGCGCGCGTATTTCAATAATGTCAGTCAGGGAGACAGTGGCTTCTGAATAATACGGCCATTTTTTTTCTCTCACTCATAAGGATGTCGCTCCCCTTTTCCTGAACATTTCGTTTTGTCGACTTGTACGAAACTGAATATTCAAAATAATTCGAAACTGAATAATTATCGAATGTATGTATCTAATACAGCATTCGATCAACACACTAGTAGTCAATACTTCCCTTTTCTCTCATTTCTTTCTTTCTATTTTTTAATTTCTCTTTTCATATTCTCTGTCATGTTTGATCTAGCATATTCCAGATCATGCGCAGCGTTCTGGTGATCTTTGCCGTTTTCTGCATCGCCTCCGTATTGGGTCAATGGATGCCAGGAATGATGGGCCCTGGAATGATGGGTATGGGTATGATGCGGCCGTATGGATTGGGTATGATGGGTCCGATGGGGATGTACGGTGAGTGGACTTAACTGAAAAGTTATTGTTGTTTATCAAGTTGAATCACTGTTTCGGTAGAGAAGAACCTCACCTTTCCTTGAACAAGTTCAGAAATATTTATTAATTCATTTATTTATTGAAATACACTAAAAGGTGCACCAAGAACATTACAGCTTCAAAAAATATACTTTACGCATTACTACCAAACATGGATTGCAGTATAAGATCCGTTGACTAATAGTATGCTGTCAGAACTGGCCTTTTTTTGACGAAATCCGAGCCCAAATACAATTTTCTGGCGATTTTCATCGAGTGAAAAACAGATTAACGCTCTAGAGGATGGGTTGGAATCCCGCTAACAACAATGACAGAAAGCTCGGAGAAATTGATCGACCAGTGATATCCAATTCTATGAAAATTTCTTTGATTTTGACTGAAATCTGAGGAAAAAATGTTGGATACAATAAGTTGGAGGTTAAAGCAAATGCAAAGTTAATCAAAAGTAGTAAAAAAAACATTAACCCCATGTATTGCAGGTCCCTATGGAATGTACGGACGTAATCCTGCGCGTGGAGCGATGGTTGGCGCTATGATGGGAAGTATGATCGGAAAGAAGAAATAGTTCCAAAGGAAATACAATGCCGAAGGAGTATTTAGCTGTATTTTGACTATATGATATATTTGTAATTGTATTTTTATTGCAATAACTTGTGATCTCTGTATTTCTGATTAAATATTCAGTATTAATAAAGTTGAATCTCCACAAAACCTGTGCACCTATGCAATACTTCATGTATTATAGAACCACCTATGCAATACTTCATGTATTATAGAATATCTTGAGAACCTTGAATGATGAGGTAACGGAAATCTTACCTCTTGAAAAATATACTTAACAAATTGCAGTTAGGCCAAGAATTAAAAATAGCCTGCATATCCGTTCTTGTGAAAGTGTGGTGACTCTGCGATTGGCCATTATATCCATTAGCGAATAGCAGGTCTCGGCTGCATTACACTTGCGAAGTACAGCGCTTCACACACGTTGTTCTCCATTCTATTCAAAGTCTCTATTAAATACGCAACGCTGAGAGAGTTTAGCAACAGAATCAACATGATCCAATCTGAAGTGGAAATTTTTAGTCGTGGAAACGTCTGCATCGCCTCGTTCGCACGGTTTAAATTATAAAGTTGTGAGCCGAACACGGGATTATCCGTAGTATATTTTAGCGGGTAAGGTTTAGCGGCTTCGCTTTCGTCGGGGCCTGAGAGAGTCAAACTGATTGCCTTTGTCAGTTGTCAACTGTCAACACCAGGGCGAGGTTGGGGAAGGTTTTAATCTGGAATTATTCGTACAATTTGATCGCCGCCTAGAATATTCATTGCTATAGCACGCCCCATTGCCTTGAACTTTTCATCTTATCTACTTGAACTTTTCATCTTATCTATCAAAAGTGGCAGATGCGAAACGAAGCGGGGAGGGGAGGGAGCGGGTGATTAAGAAAAACTGGGTTCTGTTTCCATGTGGGTACCCGAAATTTAGAAAAGAAATTTATTAGTAGTGGATTGTCCGGAATAAATAAATGATTGAACGATCGCAATTTCGAGAAGAAATTCATAAAGAATTAATGTAAAGTTTATGCTCGAAGGTCCTTGACCCTGGGGCGCCAAGGAAAGCTGCTTGCTTTGCTTTGATTGCTGCACTACTGACATGATTTCTTCCTTCATTCATTCCTTGATCTCAAGTTAGATTAGGATATCAACTGCTTTCTCTAAGAAAGTTGTGAAGACTCTCTATGTTTATATTTAAAAATGACCAGAAATTATGACAAAAATAAGGGGTCAAAATTCGGAAATCAGATCATGAGAGTATTTTAATCACTCTATAAAGTAGTTTTTGGATGCGTAAAGACTCATTCCTTGCGGAGAGGAATTCCCAGGATCACCCAGGGCTGCGAAATGAACACAAGATAATTTTGAAAAAAAAGTTGAATGGTATGAAGACAAGCTGGAGCTGACCAAGGAACCATTGGCTATACTTATAAGAGATCATAAGTTTGAGAAAAATTTATGAATGGACAGAATAAGATGCTTTAAACGTATTGTTTCGTTGTAGACCTAACAGGATTAGCTTGAAACAATCGTCCTGTCCAGCTTATTTTCAAACCCTACAGAAATTTCCTCTTCAGACTATTTATGAATTCTATGAATGATATTTTCGGGGACATGTTGACCAGCTTGTGTCGTCGGGTGTAAGAAACTTACGTTTGAAGGTGACACCAACACAAACCAAGGTCACTCCTTTCTTTGGCACCGTAGAACAACAAAGCCGTGCCACTTGATAAGTTTCGTGACAGTTGCGATTTTTGCGGGTATAAAAGCCCCGAACTCAGTTTAAGGAGCCGTATCATCTCTTTAGTCTCAGTTCCCTGTACATAGAAGCGCCGATCATTTGAACTCTCAGTTTCGCCTTTTCCTTGCTAAGGCATGGAATTGTGATTTTCTTGCGTAAATCTGGAAATAAACACCTTTTTCAGAACATGCAAACCCTCTACTTCCTGGCTTTGGTAGCTCTCTGCATTGTAGCCGTTGCTGGCCAATTCTATGGAGGATTCCACAGTAAGTTAAACATAAAGCTACATTTAAACGTACTTTGTGTCGGAAAAGGTATTATTTATCCGCGACTAAAAATACGTCCGATGTGGGGCAGAAGATGATCCTATGATTTTCATTGCATCTATTTGTGAGTCCCTGACTATCCCAATTTCATTTTGGCTTGTTTCAGGACCATACGGTGGATACGGACCGTACGGTAGACCATTTGGACCATACGGAGGCATGCGACCATACGGACCATACGGAAGCCCCTATGGAGGCGGTTTCGGTAGACCTTTCTTCGGCTGAGTTCGTCGATCTCTGCATGTATATATTCAATGATTTCACTTTTGCTCAATGTCGCTAATAAATGTGTCTGAACGCAAAACCATCTATGTATTGCTATTCAATAGAGAACTGGCTTGCACACTATTGAAAGCTGAGGTTCAAAATCCATGGATATATGGATATCCTGACCTTCAATCACCTGGACAATCACACGCGATCCTTCAATCACACACGAATATAAACAACAATCGCATGATCATTTAACGCCTCCCACTCTCAACATGTGTCACATCCTCAGGATACGGGAGCTCCTTATCCTCAGTCCAACTGATCGGGTTCCTATGTGCTTCAGGTGTGAGAAAATCAGGATAACACATGACTTGCTCGGCAAATGTCCTAGGCTCACTCACGCAAGCACATACTCCCCCGGGAGAGCGCATGATTCACCAGATGGAACACCCATCAACTCGTTAACTAGGCAGAATGAAACAGAAAAAAGTCGATCAAGTAAATGTAATTTTACCTAGTAAAAACAGCGCTGCGAACCAGCCCTCATTGAATGAACAGTTTGTGTGGGAAAACAAGCTCACTGGAAGCAATTCCGATCCTATCACCATTCATCACTGGCAACAATGAAAGATAGCTTATGGAAAAGAAGTCCCCTATAGCAACATGAAATCCAATACAGCACCAAATTACGCTCTGCAGAAGGTAAACTGACAAGCCAGAATTGACCAAGAATGAACTAGTGGTTCTGTGGTATATTTATTTGTAAAAATGTAATTTAATACAAAAAAAAAACAACAAGCATTTCATTAGTGCCCTCAAAATGTAAAAGTGAATGCATCGGTCTTATCAATAGTTCTGAAGAGCATGGAAGTACCTAACAATGTTTTTTTACACAATAAAACCACACCCCAGGATCTGGAGGGATATCGATTATGAGGTACTGGCAAAAACCCTGAAATTTGCAAAACGTGCATAGATGCATAAAAACAGGATGAGGCGCTATTCCAGCTTTAGTGCAATCAAAAAGTTCAAAAAAAACTTCGTTGCTGAAATTTGCGCAAGAGGTCATTAGTTCTGTTGAACTCGAATATCTTTGTGCACCGTAACCCTGTTCTTTTAGGGTTACGGTAAGCATACGGTGGGCACGGTATCTCACGAAACTTTTTCATTTTTTGCACAAAAGCTTTCATACTGTGATTTGCTTGTGTGTGGAGCCGCAATCCGCGCAGTTCTGAAGAGAGAGAGAGAGAGAGAGAGAGAGAGAGAGAGAGAGAGAGAGAGAGA
>JARK01000327.1:44457-56122 GCA_000688135.1 Ancylostoma ceylanicum
CCCCCCCCCCCCCAACTCCATTTTACCCGAAAAGGGGGTGTAACCAGACGACTCTGATTGGCGCACTCGGGCCGTTCGTCACACCCATCTCTTTGAACTCGAACGGCGTCAATCCGTAACACATGGTCTATTTGTGCTCAACGCCGTACGACTCGAACAGGTGGGCGTGACCGGACGCCCGAATGCGCCAATCGGAGTCGCCTGGTTACACCCCTTTTCCCTCACGATGATACACACTCCAAATAATTGGGAAATAACACTAACCAACTTCTATTTTTTTTTCTCAAAAAACTTTCGAGGTTGTAACCTTCCTTGTGAACACACATATGACATGCATTTCTTGCAATGTTATGAAGAACAGTTCGAGCACAACCTCAGCTGCTCCAGGTGTTGCGACTTCTGAATTTCAGTTTCCAAAACCTCCTACTTAACCACCGGTCATTCCTAATTGGGAATGGGAACTACATACATAGCTTATCATTTCCTACGCACATTTTTCTTTATTGAGACATCTAAACTCCTCTATTGATACGTGGAAAGAAGTGACAGTGAGCGTTTCATGGAGCAATCCTCAAAAACTTCCCCAGACTACATATGTGTAGCCATTGCTGGAAAGCTGGAAAGCACAGCTGTTAGCCAGCCCCTCGCACTACTGACGAGGCAATTCTTGTCCTTTTCTCGGTCACCGCTCAACGCCCAATGTACTCAATAAATAGAACGACAATCAATTAGGGTGCATTTCGAGTACAAGGAAGAGAACGAGCGCAATCTGGAAGTGCTCTGGCCAGTAGCTGCGGACAATCTTCGAACATTCCCAGAACCTACACAAACTCAGGAATTTCTAGAACTCACTCTATAGATTGTCCAATGTATGGAAGAATTAACCCTTTATTACTGCAGCAAACCGCACAAACCTGAGTAAGTGAGGGTGCTGTTCGAAGCACACATATCAAAGGAATCCAGAGGTATGGTTTCTATGACGCAAGTTTGCTGCAGATCTCGCGTACCATCAGTCATGCATCTTCAAGTAGTGCAATAAATGATCCCGAAAGTTGGTAATTTTGTTAGTCTGTGATGAGCCTGAATCTTCTTTTTCTTTTCCTTCAAAACGTTCGAACTACTACATAAGAGTTTGTGATATTCAAAACACCTAAAGTAAATACCTCTACGTTATTATAGTTTTCTGTAACGACAGATCATGTAACTTTTGACAACGCTGAAGATTCACTAACGACAGATCATGTAACTTTTGCCAAAGCTGAAGATTCACGTGTCTCGCCATCTAACAACTATGAAAAGTCGTTACTGGTATTATGCGACTCTGCAGTAGTCACAAAACCCTTTGGAAGTTGAACGAGTACTGTTTTCAGAGCAACTCGTACAAGTTGCTTCGCGAGCGGCTGTAGTAATGACATTGATGTACGAGATATGGGCGAAATTTTCGTGATTGGCGCGAGTTCATGGATCTGAGGGCATCATTTGAATCCTTTTTAGCAACGGTGATATAGACATCTCCGAAGATGGCACAAAGGTTTAGATTCGTCATTTGTAGAAGTATATCTGTTTGATAGAACGGATTCTTTAACTTTTTAACTTAAATTCTTTACTTCATTCAAAAACATTGTGAAGAATTTGAGAGGTGATCGCGTCTATGACACTATGTTAAATCATGCACGGAATCTAACCCTGATGTGAACTAGTGACCATCCCTACGAATTTACCTCGCTAAGTGGCGTTGTCCTCGAGTGAAACACATCGTTTTCGGGGGAAAAACGTCCGATACAACCTTGACAGCACCGTGGCGCTAGGGTGGTCTCAATTTGTGCGTGTTTGATTTTTCTAGTCTAGACGAGAAAATACCGGTCCGGTAATTTCTTCTGCAATTCTAATGTCTCGCTCAATGGTCGGCAGTTGTCTGAAGATTGCATATAGCAGACATTAGCCACATACAGCTTATTTTTAGATGGTACCATCAATAATTCTATACCGGCCATGGTTAAAATTATGCAAAATCCATGCATAACCATGCAGAACTCATGCATCGAACTGAGAAAATCGTGCGTTTTCGGGGGTTCTGCATCGAATTTGCATTGGGTTTTGGACACGCATGGGTTTTGCATGGATATGCATGGCTTTTGCATGGATTTAACCATTGCTGGTGATTAATAAAAAAAAACCGTGAGCACGCATGTATTATGCGTGGGATTTGCATCTTTCAATCTCATGCAAAATACACTCTTCAATGTCTGAGTAAGGTAAGACACTAACTTCACAGGGTCTACTTCGCTATCATGTGAGATCACGTTCCTACATGTCCTAACGCGGATGCGACTGACTGATTGCTGTAATTAACTTGTTCTTACAAGAACTCATGAAATGACAAGACAATACCTGTTAGGATCTTGGATATCTTTTGCAAACGTGTTCTTCTGTCTCTCTTTACAGGTTGAAAAAGAGCGTTCCTGGAGCATCAAACCGCCAGGCCCCGTCACCCGTATACTTCCATTTACAATGTTTTCTTGCCAATTAATCGTTTTCCCCTCATGTACCCTGAAATAGCCTCTATAAGCGGATTTGATAGATTATATGCACGTGTGCTTATGCTCAGTCATAAGACAGTCGCGATTTAAAAAGCACTGACAAGGTAAGTGCAAGGTTTGCTTACGTAGCAGATCAAAATAAAACTTCGAGATTCAGAAATAATGCCTAGAGTGGCGTTAATGCATGTACGTCACTTTCGACGAGCGATCCTGAGATGTCCAGGAGAGCCCTTCAATAATTCTACATTGTGCCGATTTACTATAACGCCAGTGATTCCAGCACGAGCGTCGCGGCCGCGCCGCGTTGCTCTTGAATCTGCAGAAAACGCTCACTGTGGACGATTGATTTCGATTGGCTCGTTTAGCCTTGTGCACTTTCCCTTCCTCGTGAGTTCGTCCGTGTTTACAGGCGCTGATTTGAGGGCTCGTTCTGCAACTACACCAACTACATCGAATAATTACGATTTTGAGCAAAATTCTTCCGAAACAAAAAACTTACATTACTAGGAGTTTCTTCAAAAGCTGTCCATCATTTCAATTCTTTAGATCTCCCCGCAATGTCGTTTCAAAGCTGTGCTGTTAGGAGGCTAAAAGCTAGGACTAGCCGCGACCATCCTATTAGTTTTGTCTTAGAATTGTTCCAGATTTCCTGAACTATACCCGCTTCCCTGAAAATGAAAAGAATCCCGTGAAAATAAACACAAGTGGCGACTACTGCCGCGCAGATTTTGGGATTCATGCTTGCCGCTTCGCGACGTCGCCAGAGGTCGCGCGCGAAGCCCGCGGCGCCGCGCGGGCAAGCTGCGCGCATCCGGCGTCGATTCGATTGGCGTGAGATTGTTTTGCGAGCCCGCACGTGGTGTAGTAACTGGATCTAAATCCTTCGTTTTCCATGCCTTTTTTGCTGTTTCAATTGTATTTGGTTGGCAGAATATTGTTTTGGAGCCATACTTTTGCTAATCATAATTCCTGTTCGGTATTTTTCGTCGAAATGAGTCATTGTTCGGATGCAACAGCAGCGCAGCAAGATTTCCATTACCAGGATTCGTATGTTTGCAGTTTATGTCGTAGTTTTTAGAGTTACTACAAGCTGTATGGAAAAGTTCTGGCAGATTTCATGACTAATCGGATTCAAATCAGTCTGGCGTTAATATTTGCCGCGTTTTCACGCACACGTTTTCAAACATTTTGCTTTGTTCATTATTGAGTTAGGTTTCTAATTTACTATGCCAACTCTGGATATTACTTACATCTGCCAGGAATCTTTCTTGCCGAATTTTCTTTCCGTACCAGGGAGCTTTTTAAGTTAGAAATTAGTTTTAAGAATTTTTAAGGAAGGTTTTTTAAGAAAGAAATTTCATGTTTTCTGTTGCTATTCCCGTCGTTCTAAAACTCCTATGCGTTTTTTTTTCAAGCAGTTTCGTTCATACTCACATTTCAGGGGATGGTGAAACGAGGTAGCGGCCTCTCCCCTCAAAAAGATGTTCGCCGCTCAAGCCGTGAGCGTTCCATGGTGTATCGCAGCCTGGCAGAGAACGATCTCGCTGAACACCATTTACGTGGCAGCTTCATGAAGAGTATAATTCGATCAGCAACGGAGCAGCTACATAAGGTTGGTGTCTTGCTGTTCCCATTGCTTCTTCTTTTTTTACACTCGGCTTTTCTAAATTATGGAACTCCTCCTGGATCATAGTTTTCAAGCGCCTCTATAACTATTTTGCGACGTTTTATCCCGCTTTTGTACTTGCTAGGCTTAGACAGGAAGGAGCGATTTTTTTTTGCTTTCAATTCCGTCCTAACCTCTGAGGAAGCTGTCGCCAAAAATAAGCGCGCGAATTCGAAAACGGCATAAATTCTGAGGTGACCTAAATGCTTTTGGGTAAATGATTATCCTGTCGAGCCCACGAGTTGATGTGGGCGGAGCCAGTCATCAGATGAGAGTGAGATGGCCTGGTGACCGGCGGCCCTCCCCCTTGGCTCTCATGAAGCCACGCCCCTTCTTGTGTACTTAAATATTACTCATGTATTAAGGATAAAATATATATTAAATGTGTTATGTGATTTATTAACCCTACATCACGGGTGGAAAGCTTCGAGTTAAGGACGTGCACATCCTTAAACTTGACATGGAGGTCCCGGGTTGTTCCCTTTTTTCCTTTTAATTACCCAACTCACTCCCCTCATTTTGCGTCTTCNTTCACTTTCTCTCTCTCATTCGACTTCCCTTCACTTATTGCTCACTTCTCGCCTTTTCAAAGCTAATTTAACCTTTCCTTCTTTACCCCACTTACTTTTCCCATTCTTTCACTCCCATACAACTGCTTTTCTGGAAATTCCGAGGCTAGCAGTTGCTAAACCATGGTGAACTTCCTAAATTTCCAAGGTACCCACAAGAATACTTCGAGGATTCCAATGGGACAAGAAAACCTAGACATTAAACAATAACCGTACAGTAGCATTGACCTTTTAAGGATAATTCATCTGATCTTTGGCACGAAAAAATCGCCATGACCATTAGTGATAGTCATCTATGTAAATAGACAGTAGAGAACTAGTTTCTGGCGGCGTTTCGCAAACTCACTGATCCGGCTTCTGTAATTTTTCGTCAATTTCGTGGTTGCAGACAAAATATGGTTATGGACAAACTGTCACAAACCACATAGTGTTTGCAGGTGCAGATCACATCTCTAGAGGAAGTGAGTGAGCACCGAAAAGAGTCTCATTTCAAATATCTGGACCCTCTGCTTGATTTCTGAGATTTTTAATAGAAAGGCACCAGGATGTTCAACAAAAGCACAAAATGTAGTTTAATGAGAGAAAAAAGAAGCAGAATCGAAAAGTAAAAACGATGAATGATAAGACAGAAGTAAAATTTAGCGAGTAAACATTACTAATTGTGTAGTAAGAAGAGAACAAAGAAGTTTCGAACAACGAGACGATTTCTCCGAAAGATTCCGTAATTACGGACCCGGCACTAACTAGAAAACTGGTGCACAATACTTCCAGCATTTCCGAGAGCTAGCAGACACATAACAAGTTCCGAAAAGCAACGAGTTCCTCGAAGCAACTAGTCCAACGGCGAGTTCGTGGAACCATTCTGCAGTTGCGGACTTTTGCACTTTCGCCGGACTGAATTAGTGAACAATGGCGGCGGAGAGGATTCCAGAAAAACGAGATGAGTATCGAATTCTTGAAATAGACCCTCAAAAAACGTCGTTAGCAAATTGCAGGAATCACTGGAGGGATTTGAATATGGCAAAATTACTAAGGGAGTGGTAGATTCACAAATTCTAGAGCTACAGTACAAATCGACTGATGAGAACTAGAGGTAGATCAAAAGCATGTATGCTTCGCAATTTCAGGAGAATTTCAATCTCAAGACTATGTGAATCTGGCAAGAAAGTGAATGAAACTGAGGGCGGGCAGTCGCCAACATCGGACCGCCCCTAATCAATACGTATCAAAAGTAAAGTCGTCGAGGTGACGGCGGTGTTACATGCTATACTGCTCCGTATGCCGGTAGGCCTATACCACAAGGAAGAGGTCATATGTGAACTTCCGATGATTCAGCTTGTAAAATTTGTTGAAGAGGTTACTCAACGTAAAAGAAGACGTAGCAGACAAAGGAAATTCAGGAAATTCGGGATTCAATGTAAATTTTGCTTGATAGTGTGAAATAGTGAACGCATTAACGAATAACGGATATATTCCGTCATCGTACAGCAAAGGATTCGCATATTCGACTTCGAATCAATCAAAAACTCGGATGTAAGTATCAAAAAGACAGGGTTACACAAGACTGGAGATAGAGTGAAAGGAGCAGTAGTGTTTTCTCAATATTGAAACATCTGAACAGGTTTGAAATGACCCATCTATTTTATTTGAAAGATTCTATTTTATTGAGCCCTAAAAATACGATCAACCTCAGCTTAGAGAAAAAATATGAAAAAAAGAAAAGGAACAAGGTTAAGAGAAGGATAAAAGAGCTGTGAAAATGTATGATGGGATTAGTGCTTCAGTGCCCAGAAGGCTAGAACTTCAGGAAGAAGGAAAATGAAAAAAGAAGAGAAGAAGAAACCATGAAAAAAAGAGGAAGCTGGGGCATTGCATAGTGGATTAATGGATCTTACAGAAGTTCCTCGTTTTTTTTTAAGAGAAAGAATGACTGTAAGAAGAAAACAAGAGAAGTAATAGAAGAAGCACAACAGATTGATGGGTAGGTGCACAAGATAACCAAGAGTCTTAGAGAAGAAGAAAAAAGGTGGAAAACAAGCAAAAAAAGGTAGGAAAAGGAGAGGCTAAATAGGTGCACCATGAGTTGGTGGATCGAGGATGGGAAAAATCCGCTTAAGAAAAAGGTGATAAGAAGGATCGAAAGAGGGAAGGGAGAGAAAAAAAAAGAAAATAAAGCTAAAGGCAAAGAAAACGCCAAATAGGTGCACCAAGTGCTGGTAGATCGCTTGGCAAAAAATCTGTGTGCTTCAAGAATGAGGAGGAAATGGAAAAAATCGAAAAAGGAAATAATAGGGGAAAAGATAGAAGAAGTAGAAGGAAAAGAAAAAGATAGATCGGAGCCCCATTGATTTGTGGATCGATGTACTACAAAAAATCGCATAGTAAACTCTCTCATTTACAATTGTAGGAAAAGCCGTGAAATTTTTCCACAAAAATTTTTCTCCTAGCCACATCATTCAACTTCCTTTCCATTCTTAGGGAAAGTGATTATTAAAAATAAAAGTAAAAATATGCCAAGAAGAATATGAACAGGGTGATTTGCTGCACAACGGATAGGTAGACCGATGAGGATGGAATCAAGATTTCCAGAATAAAAAAGATAGAAAATTTTAAAAAAAAGTAAACGAAAGAGGAAAAGACTGCTTTGGTCCACAATGGATTGGTGGAGTGGTGTGAAAAAGGCTATAATCATAAAGCAAAGAGAGAGAGGGTACGGAAAAAATGAAGAAGTATAAAGAGAAGTGGATCCAGGTACAGAGTACAGGGCAAATTGAACCATAACCAGTCACGTTCTGCGCGGCCAGAAACGCAACGATGGTAAAAGAAAACATCCGGAAACGCGGAAAAACCCAGAGAAGACACACAAAGGCAGAAAATGTCCAGAACTGGAACGAATACGCCGCAAAAACGGTTCAACACTGCGCGGAAATGACAGCGGGGTTGAATGGATTTGTCGAGCCCACGAGTTGATGTGGGCGGAGCCAGTCATCAGATGAGAGTGAGATGGCCTGGTGACCGGCGGCCCTTCCCCTTNATGTGAGTCATTGGAGAAAAGGTACGTTGATTAGGCCAGTTGGCATGCTGCCGACTACTCAGATACACAGAAAATCTGATAGTAAGTCAGGCCATGTAGCAAAGACCAGGAAGCGTCAGATATACCCACACCAGCCAGCCACGTGCCATCCAGCAATTCGCTTTCAGAACATGTTGGAGCTTCGGCACGCAGGTATACTGGCTGGTAACCCCTGCGGAACCAACATGTTGGGCAGCCGACACTTCTGGAAGCATAGCACAGACATAATAAAAAGAGCTGTGGAGGACAGATGTTGGAAGGCCCTTTAACGGACTATGTTGGTGGGTGGGTAGTTGCTGATGATTCGATGTACGTCAGAAGGCCAGTAGTCGGGGAAGAGCATAGAATGAGTCAACAGTAGAATGATCCCAGAATGCATCATGGTAATGCAAACAGAAAAAAATGTAAGGCATGTCAAAAAGTTCTCAGAAACAACATATGCAATAAAACTTAATAAAACTTGATATTGGGCAGGTGTTCGAGTTAGGAGCATTCCGTAGTGTTCACTGTTCACTAATTAATACCTTCCTCGGGATCTTCATCAGCTATTCAAGGATAAGGGCATCCTGGATGGAGTCGCTTCGATCGCAGTTGTCGAGCCCACGAGTTGATGTGGGCGGAGCCACTCATCAGATGAGAGTGAGATGGCCTGGTGACCGGCGGCCCTCCCCCTTGGCTCTCATGAAGCCACGCCCCTTCTTGTGTACTTAAAATATAATTCATGTATTAAGGATAAAATATATATTAAATGTGTTATGTGATTTATTTACCCTACATCACGGGTGGAAAGCTTCGAGTTAAGGACCGGCCAATCCTTAAACTTGACATGGAGGTCCCGGGTTGTTCCCTTTTTTTCCTTTTAATTACCCAATTCACTCCCCTCATTTTGCGTCTTCATGGTTTAAGAAAAAATTAGCCAAGTTTATACTGTACCCCGCCGTAGTCACACCCCTCATCTCCTACGTAGCTTCTACGTAGAAAAAAAATTTTTTTTGAGTCCAGGCGATGGGNATTAAAAAAAAATTAGCCAAGTTTATACTGTACCCCGCCGTAGTCACACCCCTCATCTCCTACGTAGCTTCTACGTAGAAAAAAAATTTTTTTTGAGTCCAGGCGATGGGTCTGAATTTATTCTTTAAAAAAAAATCAATTATTTTTTTGCCTCTCCCACTCCTTAACCCCCTAACCCCATCCCCTTTGCTCCCCATTCCCCCAATTTCCGTGATTCCGTGATACCGTGAATCCGTGATTCCGTGATACCCCTTGCCAAACCCCCCCCCNACGTAGAAAAAAAATTTTTTTTTTGAGTCCAGGCGATGGCTCTGAATTTATTCTTTAAAAAAAAATCAATTATTTTTTTGCCTCTCCCACTCCTCAACCCCTAGCCCATACCCCTCTTACTTCCCTATTCCCCCATTTTCCGTAATTCCGTGATACCGTGATACCGTGGATCCGTGATTCCGTGATACCCCTTGCCAACCATTCCCCCCCCGAAACCACACCCCCTCCCCCCTTCTTTACAAAAAAATTTCCACCCATTTTTTTTTCTTTCAACTCATTTTTCCAAAATAAATTTCCGTGATTCCGTGATTCCGTGATCCGCAATTCCGTGATTCCGTGAACCGTGATATTTTTCTTTCTTCTCTTTTTTTAAATCTAATTTTCTCCTACAAATCCTTAACATTCCCCAATATCTTTTTTTTTTCTCCCATTATTTCCCGTTCCCCCCTATTTTTATAATTCACCCCAACTTCCTCCTCATAATTTATTTATTCATACCGAGAATTAACCGAGAATTTACTGTTGCACTCCCAATAAATTCACTCCTTTTCATGCCCCTTTTCCATTTATTTATAATTTCCTTAATATTTACCGTTTTTACCATGCGCTAAATAAATTCAAGGACTCTATCGCCACTGCTAGCATTGTACAAAATGTACATAAAATCTATCTTTTGAGCAGCCACATCGGAATTTCCTCCTGTTTGCACTCGTTCGAACCGTCTCCGAAAAAATATCTTTTTTCGAGAAAGCATACCAATTTTATCATGGTGAATACCGTATCTTCTGTGGCGCAACCTCCAGAACCTCTAAGCCGCGTTATTTATTTGTATAACGCTTTTATCAGTAAAGGTATGGTCTGCTCCGTTGCGCAACTCTCAGAGGCCGCATTATCTATTTGTATAGCATTTTTATCAGACCAGATCCATATTTTCTGTCGACTAATATTCAAAGGATGCCGCATGGTTTGTTTGCACGTTTATACATGCATACTGCAGCGAAATCAGCTTGTCTAAGGGAGCCTGATCAACTTCCTGACCGGCAGGGTCGGAAATCCACCAGACCAAGTGAAAAAAAAATAGTCAGGATTATAAGTGATTTGCTGTCTATGCACTGTTCAGAAACCAGAGATTTGTTCTCGGACTTATTACAGCCNGCTGATTGCACACAACGACATTTTCCGAGGTATTGCATTTCATAGGAAATAGATGTGAGCTCCAGTAGAACTGGAAAAATCCATGGACCAAGAACTCTTTTTGGGAGAGAGACAGAATTTTACGGATAGCTCCTGAGCAAGAATAAACTCGCATAAGCAAAGGAGGTAAAATTGGGCGTTACCAGGCCGCTGTGATTGGCGCATTCAATCAATGTACCAATCACTGTGGCATAGTAACCCTCCATTTCCACTCACGATGATACACACCCTTCAAATTCGCATTCATTCCCTCCTAATTGACTTCAACACTTAAAAGTTCCTTAACCACTGTCCTTGATGTCATACAGTGGGCGTCGATGGCGCTGACCCGTCTGCGGCCTCGAAAAGCACGCGACGCGACCGCGCCGCTCACGATAGAATTGTCGACGCGGTGGCGAATCTGGGTTTTCTCGACATTTGTTCATCACATTTGGTGTTACGTAATAAGAAAACTAACTAACTATCAAGAAAACCCCATAATTTGATGTCCCTCGGAGAATTCCTGCTCAAGCGGCGCGGTCGCGCAGCGTGCTTTTCGAGGCCGCAGAGGGGTCACATCTATCGACGCTCACTCTAGGTGATTTCCTGTGATCTTTCTAGCCAAATAATTACTACGTGTGTTAAAATCTAATACAGTATTCACAGCAACACAGTATTACGCTTTTTTGCTTGTTTTATGAAGCAATTTCGGAGAATTCCAGCAACCAAATTGCCTGATTGCTTAGCCGGTCACACCCCTTTTCTCCTGTTGCTCCCCTTCAGCAAAAAAAGTGCGCAAGGCATCGTTACTACACACAGAGAGAATTTCTTCTATGCAGTAAATATACTGTTAATGATAGAAAACGGAAAAATTAAAGGGTCGAAATAATCCAGGAAATTTCGTCTTTCATGGAACAGGTACAGTGGTTTCAAACGTGATTAGTGTCAGACATTCTTTTTATCCTCCGTTCGCTAAACACCAAGGGCTGCGACCACCACGTCGCTACTGTGTTCCAGAAAATAAGGAATCCCCATCGAAATCCATAAGGTCAATGGGTAAAATGTATTAGATTACACTGTTGGGAGAAAAAATCCTCTAGGGCTCTTCAACGTCCGTCAGGTCAAAACCTCAGGAAAGAATACCTTGTGGAAACCATATATACCCAGGATATCCTGGATTTCCCCAGATTTTCAATGATTCCTCCTGGCTCATCGCAATGACTCAGGAACTATCGAGCAGCTGTGAACACAAATAATAGGTTTCGTCATAAAGAAGTCCAGGCAAACAGCATCAGACGCTTTTTACGGCGCCTATCCATTGAGCGATCACGCTTGCATAAACGTTTGATTTTTGATCATTCGG